>JAQZBX010067934.1:0-15828 GCA_029593785.1 Cabassous unicinctus
ATTACAGCAAATATTTTCTTCCACTCTGCGGCTTGCTTTTTCATATTTTAATAATATCTTACCAATTTTGATATAATTAAATTATCATTCATTTTGTGTATAAGTATTCCTTTTGTGTCTTGTTGAAAAAAATCATTGTCTATTCCAAGATCATAAAGGCAATCACCTAACTTTTCTTCACCTAACTATTTTTTGCCTTTACATTTAGATGTATAATCCATCTGAATATGATTATTTCATTTACAGGATGAAGTAGGGCTTGTGGTAGATTGAATCATATCCTCCACAAGAGCATGTTCAAGTCCTAACCCCCAATCCTATGGGTGTGAACTCAATTATGAATGGGATCTTCAAAGATACTATTAAAGAGAGGTCAGACTGAATCTGGGTGGCCCTTAATACAATATCCTTATAAGCAAAAGAAATTTGGACATGGAAGAAGAAGCCAGAGGAGGAGACAGAAAAAGACAGATTGTGCTGTGATAGAGACAGAGATTAAGCCACCATCAGAACGCTACACAGTTTGGAGAAAGCATGGCCTGCCAATACCTTGATGTTGGGCTTCTAGCCTCTAAAACTGTGAGACAATACATTTCTGTTGCTTAAACAAAGTTTATATTGTGGTATTTGGTTATAGCAGCTTTGGCAAACTAAGATAGGAGTCAAGTATATTTTTATTTTCATATGAATATCCAATTGACTCAACATCATTTATTGAAAAGAACATACTTTCTTTACTACAATTGTTGTCACTTTTGTCATAAATCTGGTGATTATGTATATATGAGTCTGATTCTGGATTCTATTATGGTCCAATGGTCAGTTTATCTATTCTTCCACCAGTGCCACACTGAATTAGTTATATAATTTTATAACAAATTTTGATATCTATTAAAATAAGTCCTCCAGCTATGTTCTTCTTCACATTTCCAATCTGTATTTAATTAAAAAAACATGCTGGTATTTTAATTAGGTTTACAGTGAATGTACAGACGAATTTGAAAAGGATTAATACCTTAATATTTAGTCTTCCATCAATGAACATGGAATATCTCTCCATTTGTTTAGCTCTGTTTTAATTTCTCCCAATAATGTTTTGCAATTTTGATGTAGAGATTTTTACTGAAGAGGTTTTTGCATATCTTCCATTACATTAGTTCCAAAGTATATGATTTTGACGCCATTATAAATTATGATGTCTGATCTTTCATTTCTATTTGTTTATGGTATATAGAAATATTTATAAAATTATGCATATTAACCTTTTTCTCAGTGATGCTGCTAAATCTGCTTGTAAAGTGTTGTTGTTTTTCTATACTCTATCGATATGATGAGTTACAATAATTTTCTAATGTTAAGCCAATCTTTAATACCCAAAATAAACTCTTCTTAGTGGATATGTCTCATCCTTTTCATTTATTGCTGGTTGAATTTGTTAATATTTTCTTAAGAATTTTGCGTTATGCTCATGAAGAAATTTGGCTTAAAATTTCCTTTCTTTTTATGTCTTTGTCAAATTTTATAACCAGGTTATGGTTCTTCTTAAAAAGAGTTAGGAATTATCCACTCTTTTTCTTTTCTCTGGACAAATATTTGCAATATTGCTGATATGTCATTTTAAATGTTTAAAAGAAATCACCAGTGAAACTATCTGAGCCTAAGAATTTGCTTATGAAAAAGTTTTAATTAAGAATCCGGTTTTAAAAATATATATCTGATTGTTTGCATTTTATATTTCTACTTAAGGAAATTTGATATATTGATGGGTTTTTGTTATCAATCTATTTTATCAAAATCATTAAATTGATAGGAGGAAGTATTAAAATATCACATTTAATAAAGTATGATGTGCACAAACATTTTCATTTCTGAAAATTTTTGGATTTTCTCTTTTTTCTTGATCAATCTTGTTAGAAGTTTATCAATTTTATTAGTTTTAGCAAAGTAACAACCTAAAAACTTGTTAATTTTTCTCTTTTTTATTCTCTTTATTTTATACTTCAGTCCTAATCTTTAGTATTCTTTCCTTGTATTTTCCTTAGTTTTGATGTACTTTTTGTTTTATAACTTCTTGGGTTGTAGGCTTAAATAATTGATTTTAGTCTTTCTTCTTTTCCAATATATACAGCTTGAAATTAATCTAGACGTTAGAAACCATTTTGAACTGTATTTTAATGGAAACTTCACATATCAAAAATTGTATTTCTGTGATTTCTCTCTAAGTATTGCCTTAGCTGTAGCAATATAATACTATTGTTACATTTCCATTGTAATTCAGCTCAATGGTTTCAGAAAAATGGTTTCTAACTTTCCTATTTATTTCTTCTTTGATCTATGGCTTATTTAGAAATGTGTTTACTTAATTTCCAAATATTTGATGATTTTCTAGCTATCAGTTTTATTAATTTATAGCTCAATTCCATTGTCAGAATCTATATTGTGAAGACTTTCCAATTTTTGCAGAGAAATTTATATATTGTCATTTTTTTTGCAATTTATTGAGATTTTATGGTCCAACATGTGTTTTATTTTGAGAAATGTTCCATATGCATTTGTAAAGAAAGCAAATTCTGTCATTGTTGAAGATGGTGTGTAATCTATCATTTAGGTACAGTTTCATAGTTTTATTTTTAATATATTTTACATACTTTCTGATTGTTTTTCCTTGTTCTACTTTCTGTTTAAAGAAATATACCATTATGATTGTACATTGGTCCATTTCTCCTTTTAATTATGTTCATTTTTCCTTATATAATTTAAAGCTACTAGTGTGTGCACACAGATTTGGGATTATAATATTATCCTAGCAGATTGAGCACTTTATCATTTTGAAATGCTGTTCTTTATTTTTAATAATGCTTATTGACTTATAATATGATTTGCCTGATGTTAGTATAGCTGTACCATCTTTCTTTCAGTGAGTATTTAAAGGACACAGTTTTACATCATTTTACTTATAATCTCACTCTTTTTAAATATCTTTATATTTAGAACATATCTCTTGTAAATAACATAGTTGAGTTTTGCATTTTTATTCAGTCTTATTATTTAATTTTAATTATTTAGTCCATTTACATGTAATGTAATTTCTAAGTTGGTTGGATTTATATATGCCATCTTATTATCTTACTATTTTATATCATTTTTTATTTGAACTATCTGTGTTTCCTTTTTCCCTTTGTTGCTATTTTGTATTAATGAATCTTTTTTTTCTTCCATTTTTTAAATACTTTTAGACATTCATTTAGTGTTCTTTTAGTGGTTATCCTAATGAACACAATATGCATGGTTTCCTTATTACAGTCTAATAAAATTATTGCTTTTACAACTTTCTTGATACTGCCAGAATCTTAGAACATTTAAAATCTATTTACCCTTTCCCCTCCATGCAATATATATGAAGATATATTATGTGTGTGACATTTTCCAGATGTCATTTCATTGTCTCCTAAGTTCCATCATTTCTGTTTAGAAGTTAGATGTCAGTGGTGTTGGTTTTCTTTTTAAGGTACTGATTTTAAGGTTTTTTCTCATTGTATTTGGTTTTCAGAAGATTCTATGATTATGATGTATTCAGGTATGGTTTTCTTTGTGTACCCTCAAACTGGGGTTCACAGAGCTTCTTGAATCTCTTGGTTTGCATCTTTCATCAGTTGTGGGAAATTTAAATATTAATTCCACTGTTTTTGTCTCTTTTCCTCCTTTGACTCCTATTATATATATATTAGACTTTTGGATCATGTTCTACACATCTCAACTCACTTTTTTTTCAATGTTTTCTATATGCTAAATTCATTCATTCATGTTTACTAACTTGTCTTTCAATTTCTAGTCCTGTATACTTATTTCCCAAATTGTTCTTAAACCCATCCATTGAGTTCTTAACTTTATATGTATTTTTCAATTCTAGATTGCCCATTGATGTCTTTTTTTTTCACAGAAAATAATTCTCTGAAGAAATTCTCCATACCATCATCTATTCTTTCTATCTTCTCCCTTAATTTATTTAATAAACTAATCATAGTATTTCAAGGTTTTGATAGATCATTATGACATCTGGATCATCTATTGGTCTGCTACTATTTTCTAGCCTTTTCCTCTTGATATCCATCATAGTTTATATATGCATGTATAGTAATATTTTATTATGTGTTTTGTCAGATATTGAGTATAAAAGAAATGAAGACGATATGAATGATATTATCTTTCATCAGTGAGGTATGCCCTTTCCTCTATTATGCAACTCAGATAAGAAACTGATCACTCTATCCAATCAGGAACTAGACTGGGTCTGATCTGACTTTCAGATTAATTCTTAGTCTGTCTCTGTTTCTGCCTTCTTTCTTGGAAATGCCTACCCCAAGCTTTGCTTGAGAGCCTGATCAGTCACTTTCTCTTCAGATATGAAAAACTGCAAGTTTGTAATCTATGATTCCAAAGTTTCCAGCCCTCTTCTTAATCCTTCAGTTCCAGGCATCTTAAATATCTGGAAAATATCTTGATTGAGAGACTACTGAAGTGCCTAACACAGGCCCACTCCTCCTGGCATGTCTATTTCTTAAGCACTGTAGGACTGTAGATTTCATTTTGCCTTTTTGTAGCTATTAGACTATCTTCCTATCTTCTGTGCTGCTGTGTACATCCATAATTGACCCAATATTTCATGGGGTAAATTAGCCATACATTTGAAGTCTTTAAAGTTTCCAATTTGTCTTTCTAGCTTCCTATAATTTCTATTTTCTCTTTATCCCTGGAAGTGGCTCAATGCCTAAACCACATCCAATCCCCAGTCCATGACTAGAATTAGCTAAATTCCTTAGAGGGAAAATTCTCAGGCTTCAGAAATATCTTCAAGGAAAAAAACACATCTTACTTCAGAAGGGTTTCACCCTCATTCTAGAATCTTTATCCCCTTTCTCCAAGGATGTGCAGATTTGGGTCAGGGACTGGGGGAGTGAAGGGTGGACATTTGAGGAGGGTGAGAGGACTTACTAGCCACATATTTTCCCAAGCCAGTTGTATAACCCAAAACTCAAGCCCTTAGAATGTCAAATGCTAAAAATTAACCACTTTGCTTTTCATCTGTAGCCAGCTGTAGTCAGTAAAGGCCAAAGTTTAAGATGAACAGGGTAAGGAGGAAGTAAAGAAAGGACTTACAGAGATAAGAAACAACTTGGTAAATCCTTTCCCCTTCATCCTACATTATGATCTGGATCCTGCCTATACTCAACTAAAACTTCACTCTCAAGTATTCCCACTCTATTAAACAAATCTAATGACCTTTGTAAAGATTTCCTTTTCATTTCTCCTTCCACGGAACTTAGTGTAATGTCTCAGAAACATCAGAATCCAAGGACAATCATTAGATATATTACTTAGAAGGCACTACCCATCTTATTGGTCTTATCCATTTTTTAATGAGAAGGTAGAGTACATATTACAATCTTATTTATGTAATTGATCAAGATTATGCTTTCATATCCACATAAAGTGCCCCAGTACTAAATTTAGTATTATATTTAAATACACCATAAGCACATTATAAGTTAAAAAGCCAGCATAAATGCATAAATATTACAGTTACAGATAAAGAACATGTAATAATGAGTTTTCTTTTAAAGTATCCAGCTACAATGACCAAAATGTTTCCAGCATCCTAATGCATTCGGGATCATGGTTTTAGTTCATGCTTCCTGTTTTCCAAAGGTCTTTATTATCATAACATGCAATAATATTGGACTCATGCTGAAAAGTTAAGGCCAAAGAACTTTTACAGTCACTACTTTGACTATTGAAAATTAATTCAGCTCTTGAGGTTGTTGGCAGTGATAGAATGGCATGGGAAAAGAAAGAAATATCATATCTTCTCCATTCACTTTGAAAGCTTTCAACACTGAGTTACACAATGGAAAGATCACAAAGAAATTTCCTGTGACCTTGTGTTTGTAATGAGTACAAAACTGTCAAGCACAACTCTGGCAAATGAATAGTACTCAAATGCTCTGGATTAAAAATACTGGGAGTGTGGATTAAGTTCCTTAATAAGGAACTGGTTTTTATTTTTATTTATTTTATTTTTTTTTATGAAATTCTTTGAAGATCAGGACAGGGGATTTACTGCTTTTTGAAGACAACCTTGATCATGTAGATTAGTCAAAGTGGAGGATGAATTTTAGATACCAACACATAGATTAATGTAGTAACTCATAAATTTATAAATATAAGAGTAAAATTATTTTTTCTATTTGTAGGTTATGTGGACATTTAGTAAATAACAGTTATTCAGTAAATAGCTGTCAGTGTATTTGAAGTCCCTGTGGTAGATTGAATCATGTCTCCCACAAAGATATGTTCAAGTCCTAATCCTCAGTCCTGTGGCTATAAACTCATTTGTAAATAAGACCTTTGAAGATCCTATTTGGATGAGACCAAATTGAATCAGGGTGGGCCTTAGTCCAATATGGCTTAAGTACTTATAAGCAGAGAAAATTCAGATGTGCTCAGTCAGATCACCATATGATGGAGGCAGACAGGCAAGCCAAGAAACCCCAATGACTTCAGCAAGTTGGCAAGTTGGCACAAGAATGCTACAGACTCTGGGAGAGGGAATGGTCTGTTGAGACCTTGGTTTTGGACTTCTATCCTCAAAAACCATGAGTCAATGAATTCCTGTTGAGACATGGGGAAAAAAAGAAATTTCATATGTTTCTTGTGGTATTTGTCGTAGCAGTCATGGAAAATTGAGACAGTCTTCTTAGGACACAGCCCAAAATTCTTTGGCCATGGCATACAAAGATCACCATGGTTAGTCTCCGCCTGTCTTTGTAATCTCACCCATCCATTAACATCCTGTATTTCAACTGCTTTAAATCACGTGATATTCAAACAGCATTATGCTATTTTTCATCTTCATGCTTTTCCACAAGAACTGTTTCCACTACCTAGAATTTTTTCCCCCACATTTCATACAGGGTGAACTCAATTCAGTTGTCATCTTTTGTGAATATTTTCCTGTCCACCCTAAACATAGTTAGATGCTTCTTTTTTCTTGCTCTTATAGCATCCTATCCACACATGTATTAGAGCCTCCATCTCATTGCTCTGATTGTTGCCTCCCTGTCTCCCTCACTCGTTTCTTCATCCTTCTAAGGCAGGAAGAATATTCTAAGCACTTGACATTCCCAATACCTGGTATTGTACGTGACATATAGCAGTTATAGAAAATAAATATAGAAGTAACAAAGGGAGGGATAAGAGTGAGAGAAGGAGGAGAGGTAGAAAGGAAGACCTGAAGCTTGAAATCTCACCAAAAAATTTCCAGTACTTAGATTTGCAGTTAGTAAGCTCACAAAAATATTTATTGAATGAGCAAAGAGCCCCAAATAATAAATATATAATTATATAACAAAGAAGGGAGGTTGCCCATAACGTGTAGGCTTGTAATATTATGCATCATGTGTAAAGATTAGCAGCTTTTATTTTGCTTTCACTTTTTTTCATTTTTGCCTTACTCCAACACGCTTAATTTTCTACTCAAATGTACTCAAGCTCCCTTAATGCCAGTCTACGCTGCTACTGTATTTGCTGCTCATCTAGTCTCTTAAGGTATTTTTCTCTGTTTGGTGATGGCAATTGATATGGGCTTTCAGTTTCACGGTGTGAAATTATTCTGTAAAAGAATATAAAGCATTGTCTTTATTACTATTATATTTTGTTAATTTAAAATTAAAGTTTATGACTTGTAGAAAAATGATATGAGTTGGTGCCATGCCAAATGCCAATTCTGTTTTCTGAGACAGAATCAGGGATTCATTAAAATCTGGGCACTGTTCAAACAGACCCTAGTCTTCCTTTACGTTATAGTTACGTAATGCTTATACTTATGACTTACAGAGTACTTTTGTGTGTAATATCTCATTTTATTCCTTTTCAGATATGAAAGCTAAGGGTCCTAGAGGGTAAACAATGAACACATAACTACTCATCCAATAAGTTGCAAAGTTAGCACTCAAAACTGGTCTTCTGCCTTGAAATCCTGTCTTCTTTTTTACTATACCAGAGTTGTCTTGAACTTGCTTATCCCCAAATTCTCTCTCAGTATACTCCTCCAAACCTGTGAAACTGGGTAACTGGCTACTCACATGCTCTACTATGCTCCATGTGAGCTCATTTACATGCATATAAAAAGCTCAATTTACTAGAAAAACAAGTCTAAGTCTACTTGTTTCTGTGACACACAAGGACTTGATGGATAATCTCCTAATGAAAGTATACTTCAGCATTTACTGGGTTTAGGTGGGTTAATATGAATTGGAGTTCATTGTGGTGCTTATTAATGTTTCTCACCAAATATTTTTAGTTCTTCTTCTGGGAAATTGGTATGATTACACTTCCCAGCCCCTTGATGTTAGCATGGCCATATAAATATATTTGGCCAATGAAATATGAGCATAAATGATATACATCACTGTGAAGAAGAAACTTGAAGAATCAATGTGTGATCAGTGGATATAAAATGTGAACAAGTGTTTTACACCTCTAAAATTTTAGAGTTGTTTGTTATCAAACATAACCTATTTTATCTGTATATACTTACTTTAAATATGTTATTCTAAACCAGTAATAATGCCCAATGGATTAGGCCAAGGAAGCCTATTTTTGAATCTATGAAATTCTAGCATGGACTGTTCTTAATTAAGAATTTTCCTTAAGATTATTATCTAAACATTCAAAGGCTATTTGGCAGCTTATTATTAATAACTTTTTCAAACAAGTATTTCATTCTATAACACAAAAATAAACGATGGTAGAAACAGTTTCATGGGTAGCTGTCTGTGTAAAACGATCTTAGAGGAAGAATAGGAATACTGTATTAATGAGAACCTTCTAATTTTCTTCTCTTCTCCTAGTCTCAGTTGCCTCAAAGGTCAGTTTAAGACAAATTCTTCCTGCTGAGACAAGCTAGACAATCCTTCCTTTAGAGCTTTAAGGAGAGCATTAATCTTGGCAAATTCTCAAAAAGTAGATAGAGATTAGACATACTCTATTATTTTACCTCAGCTGTCAACCAGCTTAAGGAGTTGGGTACTTCTTTTCACAGATTTCAGAATCCCTTTGGGTTTTCTTATTCTCAACTGACAGCCCCAGGGGAAAAGATGCCTGCACTGAATAATTTGAGAACTCAAAATGGACTAAGAAATTTCCAGTTCTGTCATGACCACCACTCAGATCCAGCTACCATAGGCCAAATCTTGTCCACACATGTGAACTCAACATTTCCTATCAAAGCCATGAAGCTGTTGGAACACAGCTTAGAGCAGGGTTTGGCTTAAATCTATGATTTAAATTAATAACAGTGTAACCATTTTAAGACAGATAGCAAGTTAATTGAGGAATTTACCCTGCAGAGTGTAGATTGGGTTTCCAATGTCACATTTGAATAAACGAGGACTCAACACAGAGCTATGTATTTTTATCTCCCAATTCAGTATAAATGAGGATCCTTTTACCATCAACAGGGGTTTTGCTCATAACCAAAATCAATATTGGGTTATCATACTTAATAGAAATCTTATTTAATTAGACTAAATTTGAGTAAGAATGTTCTCTGTCCCTTAATTTCTAGTTACATATTTTTTCCAGGTCAGAAATGTGGAGCTAGGGTTTTGTACCAGAAATAAAGAAATGCAATTTAGTTGGTAGAAGAGAACAAAAATCTTTAAAATTTTATTAAATGGAGTAAGTGTAAATAAAATGAAATTTAAAAAAAAAAAAATTTCCCAGTTCTTGGATTAATAAGATTAATCCAAAATTAAAAAGGATGCAAAACAGAAAGCAATTTCAGAATATTTATTAACTTTCTATCTATATTTTACTGATTTAATGAACATCGGCACTTGTTAACAGTCAATGGCTTAGATATCTTGGCATACTCCAAAACTTCATTCCTTTATCATTAGCCTTGTTGTAAAGTTAAAGACAATAAAAGTAATAAAGAGGCAGAACTCTCCTGAGAAATTATGTTTTGGTAATATATTTTGCTCCATTTTAAGATTTAGACATTTTTTAAATGCTAACATCTTCTAATCAGTTTGTAAATTTAATTATTAGATATTTTACAATGTTTTAAAAATATGGCAATAAGTTTTTAAATGGATGCTATGAAAATTTTCATTAATCTATGATTAAATCTAATTAAATGAAAAACAAAATGATGTCCAAATTGAAAATTGTGATAAAATTCTAAAAGCCTCGGGGACAGAGTATACTTGAGGAAAACTCAGACTGAAGAGATGATGGTAATCAAACACACAGGAATAATTTATACTACCTTCCAGGTACACTATCCCTTTCTGAGTCACTTCAGATATACTACTTTCATATCCTGGCAAACAAAAACAACCAAACCATATTCATCATCCCTTGCCAAGAAATAGCTCTGCAGATGTCCGTTTGCTTGTAGCTACAATGGTTCTGTGACAGCTGGGTGTGTAGGTGACACACTTCAGGTCTGCTTGTTTCTGAAGAGAAACCTGGGCTTCTCAAGGTATTCAAAGGCCTCCTGGCTTGTGGGGGTCCATGGCTCCTGTCTATGCCACTTTCTCTCCTTTCACTGCTCTGGGAGTTGGAACTTTGGAATGGGGTGTGATAGGAAGCATGTGCAAAACAGGAAAAGTGCCTGAGAACACATATCTGGCATCTGTGGAGACCACAGTGTTTAAACCATTTATGTGACGAGACTAAACATGAAAGCAAGATGAACAGCAATTTTCTGCCCTTCCTTTCCAATGGTTACAGCCCTCCATAGATCTGCTACTCTGGGATTGGGATACAGGAAAAACAAAGGGAGGGGAGGGAGGCGTGGGAAATTCTGCAATAATTTGGCTGCTTAGAAGTGGGCATAGTGTGAAGAAAGTCACCAAAAGAAGGGCAAAAGTCTTATCGCTTTATACCTTGAGTTGTTCAGCATAGGCTGGGTTATACTTCTGTATTAAACCACCCTAACACCACAAAGGTTTACTGCTCTCTCATACAAAAATCCTCTGTGGTCCAGTATACTCTCCAGGGCAATGGTCCTTCCATGGCAACCCTGCAGTCCAGGCTCACAGAGGCTTGGCTCACCCCTGCTGCACCATCTGATACGCGTAGTCTCATTGATAGGCACTGCAGTGGGAAAGAAAGCATGAGAGTCCCAGGTTAGTGACAGGGCCTATAAGTGTTATGCACCACTTCTTCTCACATTTTATTGGCCACCTGTCATCACCTATAGGTGATGCTTGACTTCAAGGGACAGGGCATTGCAGACCCCTGTGTATCTGGAAGTGGAGGGGAACTGGATATTGGTGACCATTTAAGCCATATGTTTTATCCTCTTAAGCCTTAAAATAAAGTTCTAGTGATATGTAACCTCTGCTTTCCAAGAGGACACCCTTTCCTATTCTATGATGTCTAGTTGTTTCTATCCTTGCCTCTGGATTCTAGTCTCTCTTCCAAAGGAAAACTAGAGAGGGGGGTAAATATAGCATGTCTCCTCTTGTGGGCTCTGAAAGCAGAGAGTATTCACAAATGCATCACAGGCTAACAGTTTTAAGCAGCTCTGTCCCCATCCCACCCTGGTAACTAGAAATACCTGGAAGGATGATATTGATTTATGCCTGTCTCTGGACTTTGCCTTTTAGCCTCTCATTTTATGATTGAATTTTCTTATTTAGTGTTGGCTCTTGTGTAGAGATTCTAGTGCTTTACTTTTTTTAAAAAGTGTATAAATCATGAGAGGAATAATACAGATTATAAAGTTCCTTCAAAAAAACATCAATTCATAAGAGCTTCAAAATAACTCTGTGAGGCTGAGAAGAGCATATATATTTATCACCAAGTTACCAGTGAAGAAACTAAGACTCAAAAGAATATGTGACTTGCCCAGACTTTTAAAGCAAGTTTAGGTTATAGGGAGGAATGAGTCTTAATCAAGGGAAATTTCCACTTATCTCAGGGCCTTTGGAAACCCGAAAACAAGAGCATGTAACACATGCTTGGTCTCTTCTTAATGCCAAGTGCCACTTGCCTTTATCCCAAATAGTTATTCTCTTTTTTGACACATGTGGATTAGTTTCCCTAAGAATATTGCTAGGAGTCTCTGGTCTCCTCATCTGTCTCCAACCAGCCAAAACTAAATCTAGGAACTCAAACTGTGCATGTCCTTATTTTGGATCATAGACACAGCATTTTCACAAGTCCCGCACAACTTCTCTTCCAGCCCTTAATGCCAATTCACAGGCTATGGGCACTCAATATGTCAGGCCTCACCTCTCCTGGAATAGGGTTCTATTCAAACCAACTCACTCTGTGGCTGTTTGTTTTGCACCCTGAGTCGCACCTCAGTGATTAAAAGTGGGCATGGCAGGAAGGAGTGGAAGGCTCCCTGAGGTCTGTTGGTTTGTGGGCACAAAGCTGAATGCTCCCTTCAGCCCAGGAATTAAAAGCCAGGATTCAGAACAGAGAGGCAAAACCTCCTTTTTGCCAAGCTACTTAGAAGAAGAATGCAAGCACGAGCAGCCCAGGCTGCCAGCAGTACTGCTGGAAGGTATGGGGACTTGCAGGGTGAGGCTGCAGCATCATGATCTCCCAGAGACAAGGCCAAGGCAGGCCAGAGACTGTGCAAGAGGAAGGGAGGGAGCAGGAATGTGTCTCCAAACAGCATGTTTGAGAACAAGCAGTTACTTTCCTCAAAGCCATATGTGAGACTCTTAACTTTTGCCTGAAAAAGAAAAGGGTGAGACACAGAGAGAAAAGTGAATTACTGGAAAAAGCAGGTATCTCTTTGGGAGTTGAGAGGGCACAAAAAACCATCTACCAGTCTGTTAGTCTTGGCAACTGTACATCTGAGAATCTGGCCACAGTCAGGATTGCCAAAGGCTTCTGGAAAATGTGGCAAGTGCTTAATCTGAAACGTGGACTGTGATGGCTCAGGCATGATCCAGCCAGAGGAAACCATGAGTTTCCCATCAAGGTCCATCAGCAGATGTGGTCACTCAGATGGCACCATGATGAATTTGCCCTTGATTGTGCATTGCCTTCAGTGCATGGAAGATTCTAGGAAAACATCTCTCCAACTGGACTGGAATCTTGCAGAAGGCAGGTCCATGTTTTTGTATCTCTCTATTGCAGCCTAAGTGGTGTTCTAAACTGCAGGTTATGGGGATGAATTTCCTCACCCATAACTAAGAGGCTTTTGGCTAAGTATTCTTCCCATCCAACAGAGGGCAGATTTTCTGCCTGAACTAATAATGCTGCCACTCAGTAACTTGGCATTATGGAAGAAATATGATTTCTTTTCTTCACATCCATAAGAGCTGTCTCTTTGAAGAATATCTTTGGTTGCTAGTACCAGAAAACCTTCCTTACCACAGTGCAAAGAAGCAAGGGTGTAATTTTCTCACATAACAAGATGTCTGGATCTGGCTGGTGTCTGGCATCAGTTTAGGAACTCAGTGACATCAGCACTGGCATCTCTGGAATTCTCTTGCCTTTTTGCTCATGCTTGTTCTCTTTCACGCCCACAAGATGGCTGCTGCATTGTGCTGAAGGTAGGAAAAAGAGGAAAGGGCAGTTCCCCCTGTGATAAAGTGCATTTATCAGGACAGCAGCTCTATCAGAATCTCCATCATACCTCAATGTGAATTTCACTGTTCAGAACTCTGTCACACAGCCATACCTAGTATAAAGAGAGCCTAGGGAGGTGGGAATTTAGCTGCGCACCCTATCAGTCTGAACAAAATCAGTGTTCTATTAATTAAGAAGAAAGAACCATTATTGGATGGGCAATTAACAGTGTCTGCCACTTCGTGTGCAAAGCACTGATCAAATCACATGGAAATTTTCTGTTTCTGACTCTATCTCCTCTCCACTAGAATTAACAATGCTTGACATACAGAGATACCCAGTTAACCTTGTATTCCTAGCATCTGTCACACTGCCTGGCACAAAATATACTTAATAAGCATAACTAGAGCTGTTTTTTAGAAAATATTGGCTGATCTAAACTCCAAAGAATAGAGAGGCAAAAGAGTTGCATTTAGATTCATTATTGTGTGCATTCTCTCTCTACAGCAAACAGGAGGTATAGGTATTTAAAAAACATCCATTATACAAAGATAAATGCTCATAGAAATGAGTATATGATGCTATTTGGAGTGCATACAGTTTATAACACACATACAACGGGGAAGATAATAATAACTGCTTATCAAATGCCTATAAAAAGTTTCAAGTTCTGTTTATACTATCTTTAATACTATTATCTTTACAAGATAAGTATATCATCTTCCTCATTTTAAGAATGAGAAAACCAAGACCGAGAAAGTTGAGTAACTTGCCTAAGATCTAAAAGCTGAAAATGGTGGAACAAAAATGTGAACCCAGATGGGTCTATCTTTTCCCACTGCCCATCCTGCCTCCTGCATGACCTGCACCCACATTTTACTCAAGGAACCTTCAGTTCTGGGAGGTCACATAGGACCTCCACTAGTACCAGGTTCCTATCTCCCAGGATGTCCTTCCTTCTTTGCTCTCTGCCCTCTTTAACACCTCACTAAGCAGAGAGTGGTGGGCTGTGCTGTTGAAGACAGGAGTGGTGTTGCTGGCTTTCTTTCCAAGATCCATGATGACCCAATGGAGAAGGAGAAAGACCCAGAAAAGGGCAGGCCCCTTCCTCCTCTCAGGACCACTCCATGCAACAGAATGTCTCTAGTGTAAACCCACATTTAGGAGCATAAACTTTTTCTATCAACTCCTGTTTTAAGGAGCATTCTTAATCTATTAGGCTAATGATGAAGTATAGTTGAAGCATGTGCAAGTGGCTTTGAACCACTGATTAACTATGTTATGAATTTCATATAAATGATGAGAAATTGTGAACAAAGATGAAATAGCTGCATTCTGGCTTTGGGCTTCAGGTTGCCTGCAATGGTACCCAGTCACTGCAGTCCACTGGCCACCACATCTCTCTCTGATTAGTTGAGCTCTGTGCCCAGACCTTGGGGTCAGGTATGCCTCAATAGAAAATGTGATATTTCAATCCTAACTTACCTGAAGGCCAACATCACACAGCCTACAGTCTGCAGATGTGTCCAAAGGGTATCAGTTGCATTACTTACAGCAAATACAATACAGATGAGGCTCTTCATCAGAAATCAGAACCTAATTCAATAAAATCTACTCACACTATTCAAAAACAGTCTTCTCTGAGGATTTCAGGGTGCCCAGGGGCTGAGAGACAAGCTCATCCAAGTAGTTTTCATGGCATTGGCACTCTTCTAAAACATTCATTTCTGAGAAGAATATGTACAAAATAAAGGTGGAGTTGGATGTATTAAAAAACCTCAGACAGTCATAGCAAACCAAAACTGGCTTTTAAGGATTTTGAGCTCTGCAGCAAGATACACACTGAGGTCTTATAATTCTTTGGATGGAACAAGAGAATTCTCCTTTACACCAAAAAAAAAAAAAAAAAAAAACCCTATTCTGAGATATTCAGGCACAAGAATTTACGTTTTGGCAGGGAACACTGATCTGGGATTTACAGCCACAATTATATACTCAAAACGAGGGAAAAGATGAAATAGCTTTTGTTCATAACAAATGAACAAATAGCAATTATACATTTCAACAGAGATTTTTTTTTTATTGGTACCAAATGGATCACTTAGGATTTTTCATTTTGGTTTACTTAAAACAAGTATAACAACTTTTCAAATAAGAGAACAGAGTTTACAATTGGGTAAACACTGGGAAGAATAAAAGAGACAACCTCAAAAAAAAAAAAAAAAA
>JAQZBX010067935.1:0-15846 GCA_029593785.1 Cabassous unicinctus
GCGTGCCCTCACAAGGAGGCCTCGGGACGCGAACCCGGACCTCCCATATGGTAAACGGGGGCTCTATGCACTGAGCCACACCCGCTTCCCTGGCTCGTAATTTTTTGCTGTTGTTTAGGCATCTGGTTAGGATGTAGTTTACTTAGATGCTCTATCTCTTTCTCTTTTATAGGGATTTAGTGGCAGGAGGCTATGAGTTACCACAACTCTTTGATTTTTGGCTTAACCTTGATTGTTAGGGTTTTTGCTCAAAACTGGGCACTGGACCCAGTAATTGGTTGTAGAGTCATTTCCTAGGGCCTTGGGCAGGGAGGCTATAGAGGCCAGGAAAAGCTTCTCCTATTTATTTTTAATTTTCTTATGTGCACTTCCTTGGTCTGCCAGGAGATGGTGCTCGTTGGTAGCTCTCAATTCAATGCCTGGTCGAAGTGTATTTGTTGTGACACAGACCAGATCAATGTGATAGAGCTTCCTGTCTGGAAGCTAAGAGCCTTGTAATTCAAACTTTCTGAGACAGTTCTCCAGTCTTCTCTGGCAGCCCCCTCCCTTCTCCCAGCTAGGAAATATTTTCACTCCCCTCTGAATCCTCAACAATCAGTCCCTGTTAGTAGAGGAGGAGATTGGGAGGTTTGTATATCTTTAACTCCTTGCAGTTTCCAGGGCAAACAGTGGTGCAGCCCTACCCCACCTGGAAGGGCTCTGGGAACAGGGCAGACCAAACCTGCAAGAGTCAAAAGCAGGGTCAGCCCCAGGCTCTCTCTCCCCTCTCCTGTGGAGTCCTCAACAATTAGTCCAGGCTAGAAGAGAGGGAGATTGGGAGGGTCGGATTTCTCCAGTCCTTCGTAGGCTCCCAGGGCAAACCACCATGTGGAAGGGTCCGTGGGGCTCCGCAGCCCAAATTTTCGGGTCAGAACCTGAGTCAGCCTTAGGCTGTTTCCCTCTCTCTCCCCTTTCCTGGAGTGGTAGATCCCTGGAGCCCCCTTTGTCTGTAGTCGGAGGCCCAGAGGCCCGAGAATTCTAAAGAGTGTGGAGGAGGGTGCCGGCAGCAGCGGCCGCTGCTGGTTCCAACTCATGGTTCTGTCGTCGCGATTTTCCTCTTTTGTTCCTCTCTCCTCTGGGTGGTGTGCAGCCTTCACCTGCTGTCCTAAACCCTAGAAGATCTTTTTCGGGGCTGTTTCAACCTGTCCTCTAGCTATTTTTCTGGAGAAGAGATTCCTGTGTCTTACTAGTCCGCCATCTTCCCGGAAGTCTCTCCAGGAATTCAATTCTGTAGCAGAATAGGTTGTCATAAAAAATATTTACTATGTCATGTAAACTATTGACCATGGTTAGTAGCAGTGCTTCAATAGTTGTTCAATTGTAACAAATGTACCATACTCATGTAAGATGCTATTAATAGGGGAAAATGTGAGAGGGGGAGGCATGGGGTATATGGGAATCCCCTATATTTTGGATGTAACTTTTCTGTAACCTAAAACTTCTTTAAAAATGAAGTTAAAAAAGTAGTCACTGTTTTAAAAAGTGAGAAGTATTTCCATACTTAAATTTGAATGAGTATGTCTTTGTGGTCTTAGTAGGGTGATGTCATGATTAAGAAACCCTCTGGGAACCAGGATAGCCTAGGTGTGCGAGGATTGGGGTAAGTTTGCATCTCATGGCACCCCAAGAGGTCCGCTCTCCAGATGAATGTGATCTGCTCCTGCGGCACACTCTGCCCAGTTTCCTGGAGGCTTGAGAGTGTTGTCTGAGAGCAGAAAGCCTCAGAGAGGCACAAGTGCCCCTTTTTCTTGTTGAGAAGACCCGGAAGCAAAGCATGCCTCTCTGAGGGGTGACTAGAATAAAGCCTGGAATGCCTTGCTCCTCCCTCCAGTACTGAGGTATCTGATAGCATAATAATAAGCGTGGGGGGCGGGTAGAGTTAATCCCCGCATCTTATGTTGGTTGTTTCTGATTATTTTGAAGTACATCCTAATTATTACTAACCATATTTATTAATGTATCTAGTTGAATTATAGTGAACCCCCCCTTTTTTAAGAAGAAAAAAAAGAATTCTTTTAGATCAGTGCTACCTAGAATACTTGTTTAAAAAACACATTTGTTGACTACTGCCAGATGTTCTGAGTTTTTTAGGTCTGGAAAAGGGTCTAGTAAATTTGTATAATTAATAAGCCACCCCAAGGGAATTCTAATGCAGGTGATCTTAGCCCATACTTTGAGAAACTTTGCTTCTATTTTAGCTGTTTCTGGAGGAGATGTTTCTTTTTTTTTTTTCAAATCAATTTTCTTGATACATACTAATAATGTAATTCATCCAAAGATTACAATCAATAGTATTTGGTATAATCACATAGTTATACATTCATCACTTCAATAATTAGAGCATGTTCATTATTTCAGTAATAATAATCAAAAAACACGAAGAAACAAGAAAATTTTTCATCTCTCAATCTCTCTATCCTTCATTTGGTGTACATAGCTCCTATTTCTGGCTATTTTTGAACATTTATTAAGCAGTTTTATTGAGATATAGCCATATGCCATATGATTATTCAAAGTGTAGAATCAATGGCTTTTAGTATAATCAGTGTTTTGCATTCATCACCACAAAAATTTTCGGACAATATCATTATTCAAAAAAAAAACTTTGCATCCCTTAGCAGTCCTGTCCCAACCCTACATAATCACTAATCTCTCTTCATAAATTGATTTATATTTACATTTTATATAAATGGAATCCTATAATATATAGTACTTTGTGTCTGGTTTCTTTCACTTAGCGTAATTTTTTTGTCTGATATTAACATCTTGTACTAAAAAACATTTGTTTAGTTTCAGAGAAAAATGGTCTTATATATGCAATTTTATCCATATTCATATTTCACTTGTGTTTTTACTATGCTGTACAGTTCCATGTTACATTTTTTATCTTTTCTTTTAGGTAATATACATGACCTTAGACTTTCCCTTTAAACCATTTTCATACCCATATAATATTACTGCTAGTTTCAAACATTATGTTGGGTGGGCATACATTTTCATTTCTCTTGGAGAGATATAGAGGAATAGAATTGCTGGATCATATAGTAAATTTATGTTTAGCTTTTTAAAAATAAACTGCCAAAGTGGTTGCACCATTTTACAATCTCATCTTTTGGTTTTTCTATATAAGCAATAATGTTGTATGCAATCAGTGGCAATTTTTTTCTTGTTTTCCAGTTCATATACATTTTTTTCCCGATCTACTTGTAATGACCCGCATCTCCCAGTACATTATTGAATAGATGTAGTAATAGTGACCATACTTGTTTTGTTCTGGACTTTCACTCTTAAACCATTAATGTTAAAAATCAAATATTAAACCATATAACCATATGATGTTTGTGGTAAGTTTTTGATATTTTCAAATTTTCCCTAATATACCTAATTTGCTTAATGATTTTTATCATGAATTGGTCTTGAAGTTTTATCAAATCTGTATCCATTAAGGTGATTTTTAACTCCTTTAAACTGTTCCTTTGCTGAATTACATTGTTAAATTTCTTAATGCAGTGATTCTCAAACTTGGCTGCACGTTGGAATCACTCAGGGAGCTTTAAAAAATATTGATGCCTGGCTCTTAACCCAGAGATTGATTTAAAGTGGTCTGGGATACAGTGTGGATTTTAGGTTTTAATGAGTTCCCAAGTGATTTGAATATGCAGCTGACTTTGAGAACCACTCCTCCTATGTTAAATTATTCATGGATTCTTGGGACAAATCCTACTTTGACATAATTTTTTTTTAACTATATTTATGGTTTGTTTTGTGAGTTTTTTTTTTTTTTTAAGGCCTTTTGCATCCATGTTTAGCCAATACTTTTCTATTCCATTCTTGAGTTGGTTTTGGTAATTTATATTTTTCTAGAAAATTGTCTTTTTTTCAAATTCAGAACTGTTATTTTCTCAAAGTCATGGGCATAAGCCCAGTTAGTTTTTGTTTGTTTTTATTAAATAAGTATTGCTTTTTTTAAACAGGTGATCTGTGTCCATGACGTCTCGTCCATCTACCGAGTTCCCCTGTTGTTAGAGGAGCAAGGGGTTGTAGATTATTTTCTTCGAAGACTTGACCTTCCTATTGAGAGGCAGCCACGAAAAATGCTGATGAAGTGGAAGGAGATGGCTGACAGGTATGCTTTTGGAGAAGGAGCTGTGAGGACTAGACTTATTACTCTTTTTTGTAGGGGCTCAGGGAAGTTCTCAGTGGTAAGAGATGTTAAGAATGTTAAAAGATCTTAGCCATCACATAGATGCTACTTGGATGAGGATGTCCTGGGAGAGGTGGGGCCCGGTCCCAGGTCCCCAGACAACGAGTTCAGGTTGTCTGCTGCACTTGGCTGCATGCTCAAGCCCCAAACAAGGGAGTTGTGCTTTCTTGGCTGACCATGGTGGGAGTACTTCTGGGAAGCACTCCAGATACCTGAGCTGTGTGTTTGGGAACATGATGCTCACCCCACACCAGAAAGGCATTTCAAGGGTGTCCAGTCTTACTACTCCTGCCAAAATTCATTACTTCAAGGGTTGTCCCTGTTCCACATTCCTCGCTGTAAAGCTCTGCAATGCCTACTCATCCATATTGGAAATCTTCACATAGTGTTTCAGAGCAATGATTGTGCCTCATTTTAATTGTAAATCAATGTGAAGATATTAATAAGCATTTGGGAAGCAAGCACTCATTCCACTGCCATGTGATACTTATTTTCATTTTCACATGTTGCCTTTCAATCTCTGTCCATTTACATGTATATCTTTATATATAACTACAAAAAAAAGACACAGGGTGTCCCGTAATTTATTTCTTTTTAATTTTTCAGATTTTAGTTTTCTGATTTTTTTTTTTTAACATGTTCTACCTTGTTGCATAAAGAATTTGAGATGATTTACTATCATAAGTTATGATGCTGTAAACATTTGTGTATATAATTATTATTTTCCCTCCCTTGGACATTTCAGACCATCTGAATAAATTCCTACATATAGGAATCTACATATAGAATTCCCGAGCTGAAAAACATAATGGTTTATGTGGTTCTTAATATATGTTGCTCAATTTCTTTCAAAAGAAACTGTTAGATAAAACAGTTTCTGACTACTTGTCAGCATTTAAAAATATTATCAGTTTTTGAAATTTTTGGTTGAATTTTAAGGAGTATAAAATGTATTATTTCAATTTGTATTTTTTAAAATTTATTAGCCAGGTTAAATAGTCGTCTTATTGCTTTACTAGTCACGTTAACTCTTGTGTCTTATCTCTTCATGTCTGGTCAGATATTATCTGCTTCCCTTATGTTCTTCTCAGGCATACTGTTTTTAAACCAAGTTTGCTCTCATGATAGTATGTACATTCTAAGTAACTGGATGCTTCTTGACCTTTGATAGGTATGATCGCTTGCTAGAAACCTGCTCTATTGCCCTCGTCGGCAAATACACCAAGTTCTCAGACTCATATGCCTCTGTCATTAAAGCTCTGGAGCATTCTGCATTGGCCATCAACCACAAATTGGAAATCAAGGTAGGAAGAAGGGTGGCACAGGTACAGCCGAGGGACAAAGAGGGAAGAAAAGAGAAGCAGGCTGTCTACTGACAGATGCTGTGTAGAGATCTGCTTTATACTTTTGGAGCTCAGAATTTCTCTTTGAGGATAAAAAAGAATTGTGGTTGGCTCCTGGCTTTGAGAGAATAGAAGAGCCTTTTTAGGAAATAATGGAGAGAAATGGTCAGAATAGAAGCTGAGAGAGAGTGAACACTTGGATCCATCAGCTGACCAAATTAGATCACCCTGTGGTAATGGGAGAGCCCTGGTGGACAAGAGGCACTTTGCACAATTGATGGTACAGCCTAGAAACCATTCTAGACACAAGGAATGCCTTTCCGTCCCCATCCTGGTGCTGTCATAAAGTGATGATGTTTCTCTGAAATGGGTGTTAAATCACTCAGCCAGTGCCTGGAACCTAGGAGGCACTCAGTAAGTAGTCATCATTATGTTCTGGCCTGTAGCGTGGTGGGCAGAAGCTGAGCAGGTGGAATGGCAGGGCTGTGGGCCCTGCCTGTCTCTGCCTAAAGTGTCAAAGTCAAGAGCATGGACTCTGGAGCCAGATGGGCAGGGCTCAAATTCTGGCTCTTCTGCTTACGAAATATATGCCCCTGTGCAAGTTACTTAATTTGTGCCTCAGTTTCCTCATCTTTACAAAGAGATATTGATAGTACCTTCCTGATCAGGTTGTTGTAAGGATTAGATGAGATAATGTAAAGTATTTCAAACTGTGCCTGGCATATAGTAAACACTGTATGTGTTAGCGAAGACTGAAAACCCAAGGACTTGGAGATGTAGAACAGCTGGGAACTCAGAGGATGGAAGATTGTGAAGTAGAAAGTATTTGGAGACAAGCTGGAGAGGGCCCAGTCATGAGTTCCATGAATTAGGCCAAGCCTGCTCTTACTCTGAGGTTCAAGGAAAGTGATTTCAGGGTATTAGGTAGAAGAGAGTAGGCTTGAGAAGGATCACAAAGGCTTTTAAACTGTGACGTGATGGTTCAGGTTGATTTTAGGAAGATAAGTCTGATTGAAGGAAATATCTAAGCTCATACACAGGAATTTAAAGATGAATAACCTAACTTTAAAAATGGCCAAAGATTTGGACACTTCGCAGAAGATGCACATGACATACGTGAAAAGATGCTCAACACCTTTGGTGGTTATAGAAATGCAGTGAATCACAGTGAGATACCAACACCCAGCCACAAAAGTTGCTCAGAGTGCTGAAAAGGATGTGGGCGCTCATGCTTCGCTGGTGGCAATGTAGAATGAAACAACCACTTCTAGAAAACAGTCTGGCAATTTCATATGCAGCTAAATATACACTTACTATATGACTAGCAATGTCACATCTAGATAGATATTTACTTGAGAAATGAAAATATTTATCCACAAAAAAGACTTGCACAGGGAAGCCGACGTGGCTCAATCGATAGGGCTCCCGTTTACCATATGGGAGGCCCTGGGTTCGCTTCCCGGGGCCTCCTGGTGAAGGCAAGCCAGCCCGCGCGGCTCGGTGAGCTGACGCAGCAGGACGACCCAACAAAGGGAAACAAGCAGACACAGAAAAACACACAGCAAATGGACACAACGAGCACAAGCAGCAGGGGGGGATAAATAAATAAATAAATAAAATCTTAAAAAAAAAAAAAAAAAAAGACTTGTACACAAATGGACAGCTTATTTATATCTGGAAAAAACCCAAATGTCCATAACAGGTGGATGGATCCACACTCTGTGATATATTCATGCAATGGAGTGAGATGTGTGGTATATTCACACAGTGAGCAGGCACCACTGGTACACACAGCAGTAGGGGTGAATCTTAGAAACATCATACTGAGCCGGACACACAAGTCTACATAGTGTACGATTCCATTTATGGGAAACTAGAGGAGAGAGACCAATCACATCGGTGGCTGCCTGGGACATGAGGTTGGGAGGGGTTTGCAGAGGGAAATTTGGGGACCACAATAATGTTCTGTATCTTGAAGGGTATGTACATTTGACAGAACGCATCAAAGTGTACACTTAAAATGCTTCTATTTTATTCTATGTGAACTCTAGCTCAATAAAGTTGAAAGAAATGGGGAAAATCTGGGTGGAAGTTGGCCTGGGGAGAGTGTCATCTGAACAGAGAACACTTTAGCACCCACTGCAGTGTCTTAGCTGAGACGAGATCCTCAACATTTGCGAGTACAGCAGGATAGAGAGCTGGCCTTGGAAGTTGGATGATTTTGATTTTTATTTCTTAAAATATAAGAAAGAATTTTATGTTATTATTAAATTTAAATATATTAAAATTACTATTTTTAAACTTTATTTTAAAATTAAGAAAGGCGGAACATTGATATTATTTAAAAGTTATAAAAGAGCACAGCTGTGTAGTCATGAGCCTGCTTCTTTCTCTCCTGTTTGAACAACCCCCAGTACATAGATTCCACAGACCTGGAGCCGAGCACCTTACAAGAAGAGCCTGTACGGTATCATGAAGCCTGGCAGAAGCTCTGCAGTGCTCAGTAAGGAGTATTCTCTACCTTGGGTTTCCAGGGTTTTTCTTTGTTTTCAGTGCACAAAGTACTGTGTGTTGTGTGGTAGTGTTAAGTAGTCTACTTGTTTAAATATTTTTTGGTTATTGAAAATACTTCATACTCTGTGATTTAAGCATTGCAAAAATGCAGCTTACCAATATAGTTGACTCTGAAGAAAACTTGTTCTAGTTTTATTGATATAGCTTGCTGTATACATCTACTGATGAGGCTTATTTAAAGATTTTTCATCCAGAACATTTGATGAGTAACCATCAGTAGACTCTCATAAATAGTTTTCTTTTGGCAGCTTTTCTTTATAATAGCAAAAATCTAGAAATAATGTTTTCGCCAGAACAACTGCATGTTACAGAAGGGCTACAGTTATTATTGAGACTTTTGGTCTGTACAGCACACTGAGCTGGTGCAGAAAGGCCCCTTCCTACTCCATCATATGCAGAAATGCTGGATAACAAAGGGGGAGCACTTTAAGCCAAGAGGTAAAAGAGTGTCTATCAATATGTTAAAAATGATGAAAGGATCTGTGTCTGGGAGACTTATTAAGGGTGCATTAGCATTATTACAGTTATGTATACTGTATTTTTTTTCACTTGTTTTAAGTGTTTTCTAACATTACTAAGGAAAGGCCATGGTTTTGTATGCGTCTAAGTTCGTAGTGTTTGCATCCAGCTCATTGGCAGTCTTTAGCACAGTCCCAGTCCCAATAGCAAAATACATGGTTTCAGTGTGGTGGAAAAGGAGTGTGGCCATGTGGTTTGTTCTGTTGTGCAGTGGGGTGCTGGTTCCAGGAGGGTTTGGTGTTCGAGGAACGGAAGGAAAAATTCAAGCAATTGCCTGGGCTCGGAAACAGAAAAAGCCTTTTTTGGGTAAGGAGCTATACAATGCACTCTTCACTCTGAGTGGAAAAGAACAAGAAAAGGTGCAGCATGGGAATGTATAAATAAAACAAGGAGGTTATTGAAACAGACTAAAGATGCTACCTTTCTAGATAGCAGCTCAAGTAGAAGCCTTTTGGGTTCTGTTAGGAAGTAATTCAAACTCTCCTTTAAAATGGAAATCATAAGCTTGTGAGCTATTTGTAAATGTCATGGCATTTGGGATGGAATGAATGAAATACTGGTTAGGAAATCCTGTCCATTTAATGAACCCAACTCTTTGACAGTACCTTTGAGATTGAGTTTTATCGTCCCCTCATTTGGAATGCCAGCTAACAATAATTGGGTAAAGTGATTTAGGATGCTTCTGGTCCTGTAAATTTTAGTAATTTAAAACTTGATCAGTTGTAAATGGGAGCTTAATGAGGGTAAGAAAACTTGAATCCTTAAGCACTGAAAAGGATGTTGCTTATCTCTAAAATTCAATAACTTTGCAGCGCTTGGAATCTCTGTCTATGCTTAGACCCAGTTTTTGAATTCTAGTACAGGTAAAGCATAACAGTGGGGGGTGCTGTTTACAGCAGGTCATAAAGAGAGTTTGTGATTATTGCTCTGTGAACAAATGGGACCCAAAGTCCATGGCAGGCTAGGGGAAATGTAGGAGCTGCCTTTTCAGTGGAGATTCATTTGGTTTTCTTCTCCACTTGGAAGGTGTGTGCTTAGGAATGCAGTTGGCAGTGGTTGAATTTTCAAGAAATGTGCTGGGATGGCAAGGTAAGTGTTCATGGGAAGACTTTAAATTTTTCCTGGGAGGGCGTGAAGCATGTTGCATATCAGGTGATTGGGACCTGTGGCAAAGACTGATTTCTAAGTACCTCACTAGGCTCAGTAAAGAGGAAACGACTGTGTTTATTGTGATAAAGCACGGCTCCGCCAAGCTAATCAAGTGGCCTCTGCTTTCTGTCTCTGAATTTCCTGTTCTTGAGATTCTCTCACTTTGGTTACCATGGCCACCGTCACTGAGCTGGTGCCCAGCGAGAAAACTCTGACCTAAGTGAGACTTGTGCAGTCACTAAACCTGGGCTCTGAAGCTGGTCAGGCCTGGCCTCAGATTCTGACTTTATCACCTACTAGTTGGGTGATTTTAGGCAAGGTACTTGGCCTTTCTGGGCTGTCATTTCTTCTGTAAAATGGAGATAATAATCGTACCTATTTCATGTATATTTGTAAGAACTCAGTGAAATACTACACGTAAATAGTCCCTAGCACAGTGCTTGGAAAATAGGACATGCTCAATAATAGCATCTCTTCACCCAGCCAACACCTCTGTCTGTGTAACAGACCACCCCAAAATGTAGTGGCATCAAGCACCATTGACTTACAGCTTCTCGGTGCTCTGGGGGTTGACTGGACTCAGCTGGGCAGTTTTCCTTCTCTGTGTGGTATACCTGAGGGCACTCCTGCCCTCATTCAGCTGTGCGCTACGCTCAGGAGGGCAGGGCCACCTGAGATGGCAGCTCCTCTTTCACTAGTTAAACCCACACTTTTTCACTGTGTGGCAACTGGCTCCCAAAAAGACAAGCCCAGTATGCAAACACTTATCCATCCTCTGCTTGCATCGTGCTTGCTAATGTCCCATTGGCCAAAGCCAGTCATGTGGCCAAGCCCAGAGGCAGTGGAAAGGGACCACACAAGGGTGTGAGCACTGGGAAGTGGGTCGTGGAGGCCACCAGTGTGATAATCTGCCACGGCCCCTTACTCTCTTTAGCCCAGCTGGCAAGTACTAGGTTTCCAGAAAGACTGTATGAGTTCTAAGAAAAATTAAGCAACCTAAAGGAATGTAAGAGCAGTCAGGCTTTGCAGAGTGTAAATGATTCTTCTGTGGCCAGCTTGCTCTTAGGGCTGGATTCCCGTTTTGCCATTTTTCTGAGAGGCTGCTTTAAGATAACACTGGGGAGGCGGTGGCTCAGTTTTGTAGGCCCTGTGGACTTTGGTTTCTGGTGTTGTAGCCCCTGGCAGAGGTACTGTCTTAACACCACCACCCCTGAACTGGCCTTCTAGGCACCCTAGGCCATCTCATAGCCCCCCACCCACTGCCACTGCCTCCCACTCAGGTTCCCAGCCTGGTGAGTGACCTGGTGATGAGCTTCCCCATCAGTGGCGCCCAGGAGGAGAACAATACATAGCATCCACACAGAAAGAACTGGACACACAGTACCAGGAAATTGGTTCTTTTCCTTTTACTGTTTAGCAGTTTTGCTTATGATTAGATGGTAAATTCAGTATAAGATGGAAAAGTTATTTTTAATACCGTGAAAGAGATTTGGATTTTGAGATCAGTTCATTTCAATTTAGCTATTGGAGTCAATTGAGGAAGGCAGTGTTTTAGATGCTGAAAATGAAAGAAATATAGGAGAAATAGTACTTGTGCATCTTGGAGAGATACATTCTAAAACAAAAAGTGAAAAAGATGCCAAATAAGAACTGTCACAAAGATGCTTTATCTATTAAAAAAGTATTAGGTTATGCCATTAGTTTTGATCTCCCCATTTTATACAGCTTGACTTCCCAAAGAGTTGCCAATTTAATAGAAAAAAATGCACCTATGTTTGTTTATTTGAAGTCCTAAAAATGCTGTCCCTAGTGTTTTCTTCTCATCGTTGAATGGTTTTATTTTATTTTTTTATTATAAAAAAAAAATTATTATTATTATTTTTTAACCGGGAGGTCCCGGGTATCGAACCCAGATCCCTCCATATGGGAGATGGACGCCCAACCATTTGAGCCACATCCATCCCTCATTGAATGATTTTAAACTGAGGAAAGAAATTGTGACTTAGAGCTTAGGAATGAAGCTATTAAATAATCAGTTTTGTTTTTACTGTTTTTGTAACACAAGTCTTTTGTCTTTTCAGATGCCAATTCTACAGAATTCGACCCTAAGACAAGTCATCCCGTGGTGAGTTAAGTGTTTGCACCTCACGTGGCTTAGAAGGGGTGGAAGGGGCCATTTATGATGGTGATTGATAGTAGAGAACGGGAAGTGAGATTATTTAGTTCCCTCTCAAAGAACCCTGAGGTCTTGCTCTTTCAGATTGATCAGATAGGAAAAACTTTTGAGTTTTCATTGTATAATTCCTCACTACTCTTTCCAATTTGCTACAGAGCATTTTTAAGACAGTTATCACCGCAGCCAACTAGGGGGGATTCCTGATTAAAATAATTCTCCTTCCTGGCTCACCTCAGCTTCTAGGAGCACAGATAAAAGGACTTATTATGTGCCAGGCACTGTTCTCAGCACTTTATATGACTTCATTTACACCCCAGCAACAGGCCTGGGAGAGAAGCATGTTCCTAAAGAAATGCTGGAATAAAGTGTTGATTAAAGGGTCACCAAAGTATTTCCAGGCCAGCTTACCTCATGTTGAATCTCCGGCTGAGGGATGGAGCCCTGCCCAGCCTGTGTTGTCCAGGCTCATGGTCCAGGCACGTACCTGTGCTCATTGGAACCTGCAGCCCAGGCATGATGGGAAGCAAGGACATCTTTTTTTTTCCATGTTTACCGAATGGTCTTTGCATACCTACCACGTGCTCGGGGCTGTTCTTACTCCCGAGGACACTGTGGTCAACAAGATAACAAGGTGCTTGATCCCACAAAAACAGTATCAATATATGTTTGTTGACGTGAAATGAACTTTGCTGATACTGAGACCTCAGGAGGAGAAGGGCTAAGTGTTCAAGTAGGGAGTGGGGCCCTGAGAAGGTGCTCGGAGGTGCATGACCTGGGAGGTGTGTGGGACTGTCACTCTAGGAACCCAGGCCCCTCCATCCCCCTCGACCCTACCATAGACATTGGCTAATTGGGCTACTGGGTGCCTGCCTGGTGAACCTGAGGATGAAGGTCCCTTGCCTTTGAGCAGCTCATTAGTTCAGTGGAGGAGACAACTATATATGCTAGAATACATATATAGTGTCATATTCACTCTGCTGTATTAATCTTTATTGGAATGTGCTGTAATCAGTAGCATGTATTATCCAAGGGCTGTGGGCAGGAATGGCCCAAGGAAGGAGCTGCTGTGTCCAGTCCTGCAGATCATGAGGACAGGCTGAAGTATTAAACCCCTCCTCCCCAAGAGAGGGTTTAAAAGGATTATTGGGGGGCATTTTCCCCTGGGACAAAGCACCTCTTAGGAGGAAAGGCTGGGGAAGTGGAACCTGCTCGCTGGCGTACGTCCTTCAATGAAAGCAGTCTATTCTTGTAACTGAAGGAGAGTTTGGTAGCTCATGTTTGTTTTCTGAACCTCTCCAGGTCATAGACATGCCAGAACACAATCCCGGGCAGATGGGCGGAACCATGAGGCTGGGCAAGAGGAGAACCCTGTTCCAGACCAAGAACTCGGTTATGAGTAAGAGCTGCCTTGTCCTGGCCCAGGCCTTCAGCTCAGCATGTCCAGGACTCGTGTCTCGGGGTGGTGCTGTGGCTCTGAAGAGCCAGGCTGGCTTTTTTGGTTTTGTTGCTTTTTGACCTCCCTCCTCTTCCTGCACTTCTAGAATATATCATAATGGCCACAGCGGCAGTGTGGTTCTGAAAGGTCACGGGCTCTGTGGCTAGGGCACTGGAGGACCTTGGGGTGTGGACAACTCACCAGAAAGAAGCAGTTCAATTAAATCCACGGCAGTCTGTTACTTATGTTAGGTTGAACTGTCTGAAACTGCCGGTATAATGAAGTATTAATAGGTGCCAAAGATTTAGGGAGGTTTTGGGGTGGGAAAATATCAAAGCAAATTACCCACATTACCCACTGGGAAAATTCTGCCTTTAATCTAATAGCACTAGCACTGCTGTGGCTATTTGGGAGTTCTGAGAATCACTTGTAGGTGAGCTTCTAGTCCTTTTCACCTCTAATGTGCTGTGGTTTGGAGATCTCACCTGGCAACCACGAAAGAGTCAGTGAAGCAGCAGCCCCATCCCACCCCCCCACCCTGTGCAAATGATCTTTGATGGCTATGACTTGAATTGCACAGTGTTGGCTGGGGTGTGGTTTTGTGTAGTTCTTAAAATGTCTGCCTTCCCCACATTTCTCAGGGCTATGGTCTCTTGGTATGTTCGGATTTCTTTTCCAAAGCAGTTTCCAGCAGAAGAGTGCTTTGTACTTTAGTAAATCATGTGTTTGAAGGTGATGGTGAAAGTCTGTTTCTGTTAGTTTTCCTTAGAGTGATCAAAAAGAGTCAAAAGCCCAAAAATTCGTTTAAATTATGCTTTTATTAAGCAAGTGAGTATGGTTGGCAGGAGATTTCCTAGAAATAACCTTCATAAAGGCCTGGCTCTGTAGATGATAAGTAAAGTGGAAAGCAGGATGTGGTTGTGAACACATTTTTTGCATGTGTGAAATCAGCGTTCTTTATCTCCAGTGTGCTTTTTTTTCCAGGAAAACTCTACGGAGATCCAGACTACTTGGAAGAGAGGCACCGCCACAGATTTGAGGTGAGGATGTGAGCTCTGTGTCATCCTTTCTATTACTTGGTTAACACAGTTAGCCAAGAGGCCAGCAGTATTACTTTTCATGTTTCAACAGGTGAATCCAGTCTTGAAAAAGTGTTTGGAAGAGCAAGGCTTGAAGTTTGTTGGCCAAGATATTGAAGGAGAGAGAATGGAAATTGTGGAATTGGAAGGTGATTATTTGGGCAGTTGTATTTCAAATGGATAACGTAGTTTTTCTTGGCACATGGAAAAATCTGAAAATGTAAATTGCTTCCCAGGAGCTAAGGGTTCTGGAAGCCGCACAGTGGTGTGAGGGGCAGTCCTGGTGTGTGAGGCGTGTGTAGCCTTTGGAGTTTGTATTTGCGTCATGGCCTATTTCAGGCAGCTGTTTAACCTCTGCTCTCTGCTCCTCGCTCTGTAAAATGAGAGCTTGGACCTGGTAGAAAAGTCCCCTTGGGCTCTAATGGAAACTGGGATGCAGTCCTGTGGAAGTCATGGGAGCTAGGGAAGCAGGGGGCAGGGACCTGGGAGACGAATACCCTTCAGGTAGAGGGAAGGGCATCAGATCTCATGCTTTGGGGTTAGCTTCTACCTAGGTTCAAATTAAGAAGCTATTTTCAAATAATTTTAGGGTCTATGAAAACATGAAACATTTAACAAGATTTTTGTCTCATGCTTTTACCTTTTATGCGTACCATTCTTAATGAAGCTCTTTTCTTTGGATTTGTTTCAGATCATCCTTTTTTTGTTGGGGTTCAGTACCATCCTGAATTCCTGTCCAGACCTATCAAGCCTTCTCCGCCATACTTTGGCCTCCTTCTGGCCTCTGTGGGGAGGCTTCCGCATTACCTCCAGAAAGGCTGCAGGCTCTCGCCCAGGTGGGGCCACTGCTCACTTCAGTATTCAGCCCCTCGTCCTTGCTGGTCCTTGGGGAGGTCACTAAGTTGTTACAGACGAGGTATCATCACACAGTTGTTAATAAGAAGAGCCCTGGGAACCAGGGTCTTTCCTGCTGAGCTGCTGAAGAGGCCCTGAAAGGCAGTCACGTGCTCCTTCTCATGTGTCCTTCCCCAGGCCTTTCTTAGGCTGCTTCTGTGCTGCCCCCTGCTGTTCCCCTAGTGTGTTGGCCAAGTCGTCTCCTCAGCATCTGGGTTCCAGTGATGCTGGCCTCATCCCATCTGGCAGTAAGACCCTATGGTCCATGTCAGGGGGTACTGTGGTTTTCACAGGGGTGTAAGCCACATCTGGGTGGATTTCATACCCCATTGCTACTGTTACGGGAAACCAGTTAGTGACTGAATTGATGGTCAAGATTGAAATATAAATATATATTGTAATTAAAAGACGAAAGCCTCTCAGGGTAACTGATA
>JAQZBX010067936.1:0-15844 GCA_029593785.1 Cabassous unicinctus
GAGAGTGGGAGAGAGGCACTCAGTCTCTTACGTTGTGTCAGCTCCCTGGTCTGCTGCATCTCTCATTGTCTCTCCTCTGTGTCTCCCTTGTTGCATCATCTTGCTGCGCCAGCTCTCTGCGCGGGCCAGCAGGCCTTCACCAGGAAGCCCCGGAATCCAACCTGGACCTCCCATATGGTAGACGGGAGCCCACTCCCTTGAGTCACATCCGCTTCCCATCTTTGCCTTATTGAACTACCGGAGGACGTTCGGATGAATGAAACCTATTCCAAAACTGCGCAATCACACTGAGAAAGAGGTGAACTCCCAAGGCTGAGGGTGTCTTCACTGCGGGACAGAAGGTTGGCCCGGGCCAGCGCAGCTGGAAAGCCTTGTTAGCACGGAGGCACACTGCCCTCAGGCGGCGGTGCTGAGAAGTAAATGCCATTCCGGCTTGCCAAGGACACTCAAGCTGCTGGCTTCATTCACCACTTCTGCCTCCTAAAAGGTGAAGTTAAACTATAATGATTGCTTCCCCCTATATTACAACTAGAGATTCTTTGCACAGGCATCTGGTCTATCGGAGGCTGGGGAAGAAGAATGTTCCAAATGTGGAATTAAAAATCTTCAGTTTAAGTTTCGGCTCTGGAAGTCTGGGCAGATTGCTGAAATTTTCTGTTCTGGTCTGGGAAGGGAGGAAGGTCATTGAAACCTAGGTTGCGTACATCACAGGACTGGTGGGAAGACCACATGAGATAAAGTATGTGAAATAGGCTTTTCCAACATCCTCCACCCCACCCTGCCCCTGCACAAAAAACAACAGTTTCAAAGGGATTTTCATGAAAAACTGTCCCTTCTAATGTTTTCCGGCACAACACAGTCTAGCTCCTGTATCTCACCCAAGATCTTTTGGTTGTAAGGAACAGCCAACCCCCCACCCACCCACTCCGCCCACACACATTCCCATGTAACTCAGGGACAGGGGAGGGACTATTGTAAACGCTACAAAGGGAATTTTGCAGAAAATCAAGGGCAGGAACAGGTCCCTAAACGCGCAGGGGGCCTAGCGTCTGTGGAGTCTCCACTTCTCTCGAATTCTTTGCCACATCGTCCACCCTACCAAGCAGCTTCCCTACATTTTATTCACAATCTTTTCTACCCTTCTCCACATCTCTTTGGCGTACACACGGCTTTTGGCTAGTACAGGTTGTATCCGGATTCAAAGTATCCGTTCGCCTTCTGCCCCGCTCCTTCACACACATAAGGACAGACAGGCACAGAAACGCACATTCGCAAAATTCTGCCAACTGCCTCAGCTTCTCATTTTTCCATTTCCATACTCCTGACAGAGAAATATGATTGGCTCTTTTAGAACCAATGGATGGGCTACACCTAGGTTGGATACCCACTCAGCTATAACCAGGGAATTAGCGCTATTTCTCATCAAAGACGCCTGCTGTGCTTCTGCAGGGGCAAGAACCAAGCATCGGGACGATATGGGCCCAAGACCCATCTGGAAAGTGGGAAGGGTGAAAGCCCCACCTCCTTCTTGGATGTTGACTTTGGAAGCCCTTTTATTCAGAGCAGTTGCTTTTGGATTTTCCTTGAGTTCTCGCCGCTGCAAAAAGACCCTGAAGCAGAGAGCAAAGCTTCGTGACTGTGATAGATGCCGCTCAGCCACAGCTGGCCTCTGGGAAAGACTCCTTGCTGGTGGCTGGTGATTGAGAGTTTTGGTAGGGGAGCTGGGAACCCTGATTCGGTACTCAGAGCTCCTTTAGCAGCTGAGTAGCTGCTGAGTAGCGAGGTCCTACGCCCTCCTAGCTTCCCCGAGTGGAACATCATTTCTTATTACAACTTTGGGAGGTGTATTCTCAACCCCACTAGGGAATTGAGAAGAAGGACTGTGTTTCTCAGTCTCCCCTGAACCAGACCAGAACCCTTGGTCCCTTGCTGTCTGTATATTCACACTCTGGATAAAATATTCTGATTTATCAAAACGATTTTTCCTAGATATTCTTTCTACAATTGTGAGTGCATACTTGTGTGTGGTAACATATATATAACATAAAATTTGTCATTTTCACTATTTTAAGGGTACAATCCAATGGCATTAATTACATTTACACCATCATCATTGCCATCCATTACCAAAACTTCTTCACCGCCCTAAACAGAAACTATGTACCCACTAAGCAATAATTTCCCATTCTCCTTTCCCCTTGTGCCCCCACCCATGCCCCACTCCCAGCCTCTGGTAACCTCTAATCTACTTTCTGTCTTTATGAATTTTCTTATTCTATAACTTTTTTGCTCACAGGAAAAAAAAAAAAGTAAGATTATAAAGCCTCTGGGGTAGGGTTAAGGTTTCCAGACTGGAGGTCCCAGGAAGGCAGACACTCACTCAGTAATACTATTGTGCCCCAAAGGAATTGTTTTAGTTTCCTAGGCTGCTCAAAGAAAATGCCTTGAAATGGGTTGTGATTAGACAATGAGAATTTATTAGCTTACAGTTTTGAAGCTGAGAAAATGTCCAAATCAAGGCACCATCAAGGCAATACTTTCTTCCCGAAGACTGGCTGCCAGCGATCCTTGGCTCCTCTGCCACGTGGCAAGGCACATGGTGGCATCTGCTGGTCTCTCCCTTCTTTTCTGGGTTTTGTTGCTTTTGGCTTCTTGCTTCCATGGCGCTCTCTCTCTTTCTCTCTCTCTCTCTCTCTCTCTCTCTCTCTCTCTCTCTCTCTCGCTTGCTGAATTAATTCTGTTTATGAAGGACTCCAGTAATAGGATTAAGACTCATCCTGAAAGAAGTGGGTCACACCTTACCTGAAGTAGCCTCATCAAAAGGTCCAATTTACAATGGGTTTAAACCCACAGGAATGGATTAGAGTTAAGAAAATGTTTTTCTGGGGTACATACAGCTTCAAACCACTACACTCCACCCTCTGACCCAAAAAGATATGTTCTTTCTATACGCAAAATGCATTCATTCCATCACAATATGCCAAAAGCCTTCAGTCATTTTAGATACAATGCTTAGTACAAAGTCTCATCAAAATTGGTTATAGGTGTGGTCTGTCTTGGGGCACAATTCCCTCTGTTTGTGGACCTGTGAAACCTAGAAAACACCTTATCTCCTTCCAATATTCAAAGGAAGGCAAGTAGAAATGAACATTCCTGTTCCCATAAGGAGAAACTGGAAGGAAAACAGGGGTCATGAGTCCCAAACAATCCCAAAACTCTGCAAGGCATACTCCATTAGATTTCAAGGTCTGAGAGTCATATGGAAGGTTGTTTTGTCCTCAGAGCTTAATGGAGTGGCATCTCCATCCCTTCCAAACACTTGCACAGTGGCTTTGCTCACCCCAAACATTGGGGTAAAGGCTCCACACCCCTGAGAACACTGGGGTGGTAGAACTCTTCCTGAACAATGGGCAGAGGCTCTGGGGCAGACTCATGCTTCCCACACACATGGATGGGCCCACTCTCTTGACCCAAGAAAATGTCTTTGGTCCAGACCTCAGCATCCATGGTCCTCCCTTTGAAGGACTTATTCCTTCAATTGTCCCTTTTCTATCCCTTTTAGTCCAGACTGGCAGTAGTTCTGTTCATAGTGATCTTGCAAAAAATTTGTTGGTTTTGCATGTAGTACACAGAGGTCCAATCCATCAGACAGTAGGACTTTTCACAGATCCTTCCAGGATAACTGCATTTCCAATCCTGACTTGTCCTGAAATGGCTGACTGGTTCCATGTTCAGTTAAACCCTTACAGGGAGCACTATTCTCTGGGAACTCATTTTCCAAAAATTCAGAATTTTCCAACCATCCATTTCTGGTTTCTTTGTGTCCAGGAGTTCAGTTCTCGGCTTATCCCTTTCCACTTGCATTTTACTATAAGCGTCAAAGACAAACCAGGTTACACTTTCCACGCTTAGCTTAGAAATCTCCTCAGCAGAATATGCAAGCTAATCACTTTAAAATTCTGCCTTCCCTCTAACATCAGAAATCATTTTGGCCAAGTTTTCTGCCACTTTAAAATCAGGACTGCCTTTCTTCAAGTTTCTGATTACACATTCATCATTTCTTTCAAGGCTTCATCAAAAATACCTTTAGCATTTATATTTCCACCAACAGTCTCCTCAAAGCAATCTAGGATTTTTCTATCAAGCACCTCACAATGCTTCCATCTTCTACTCATTACCCAATCCCAAAGCCTTTTTCCACACTTTTGGTATTTGCAATAGCAACACCCACTCTCCTAAATGTCTATATTACAGAGCAGAGTGATGAGGGAAGGGAGATGACATGTGTTGGGTGCCTGTCATGTGCCAGGTACTAGATGCTTTACCTGCCTGCATTATCACCCAACAACTCCATGTGCTATGTCCTTTCATCCTCATTTTGCACATAATAAACTAAACATCAGAAATTACATATTAAAAACTCACATGTACCAAACTCTAAAACCTATATTCTTTCCACTGCATTAAAGAGACCAAATGAAAGAAGTTTTAAGAGAAACAAATGAGGTAGAATTTGAGATAAGCTTTGATGTTAGGATTTCAACTGGCATGTATGCCAGGGACATTCTAGAAAGAGAAAATAGCAGGACCTGCCTCCAAGGATCTTGGGGTAGCTCATAGCTTGTGTGTGTATGTGATGTTTTGTCATGTCTCAGCCTGAGCCACTTCATTCCATGCCCAAGCCCTCTCCAGTCCCCACCCAGCTGATCAGTGTCCCTGAAAGCATTGCCCAGATCTGTGGCTGCCAAAGAAGAGTTGTCAGGTGAGTGCAGGACCTGTTGCTTCAAAATCACTGACACAACTAGTGAAAAACTCAGATCCAATGAGAACATGAAGCAACTGGAACACTCATACTCTGCTGGTGAAAATGTATAACCACTTTGGAAAGCAGTTTACAGTTTCTTAAAAATGTTAAATATACACCTATTATATAACCCAGTCATTCTACTTCTAGATACGTACTCAAGAGAAATGAAAGCCTCTGTCTATACAAAGACTTGAACATGAATATTCATAAGTTTAGTTTGTAATAGCAAAAAAATGGAAAAAACTTAAATGTCTATCAGTAGGTGAATGATAAACAAATTATGGTGTAGCCATACAATGGAATACTACTCAATAATAAAAAGGAATGGACTATCGATATAACAATAACATGGATGAATCTCAATATAATTATGTTGCATGAAAGAAGCAGACCAAAAAAAGCACACTCTGCATGATTCCATTTATATCAATTTATAAGAAAGGTAAACTAATCTATAGTGATGGAAGGCAGATCAGTGGTTACCTGTGGTTGGGATGGGGAAGAAGAGAGGTATTACACAGGGGTACAAAGAAATTTTGGGGGTTGGAGCTATGTGCCCCCAAAAATATGTTCTAAAACTTAATCCATTCCTGTGGGTGTGAACCCATTCTAAGTAGGACCTTTTGATGAGGTTACTTCAGTTAAGATGTGACCCAACTCAATCAGAATGGATCTTAATCCTATTACTGGAGTCCTTTAAGAGCAGAATGAAATTCAGACACACGGAGAGAAAGTCATACGGAGCACCCAGAAGCCGGAAGTCAATGGAACCTAGAAGAGAAAGGAGAAGCCAGGAAATGCTGTGTGGCAGTTTGATATAGTTATGAATTCCAAAAATAGATATTGGATTATGCTTGTAAACTGGTCTGTTGATCTGGGCATGATTAAGTTATAATTAGGGCTTTGATTGGACCATGTCAGTAGGGCATTGAGCCCTGCTCCTTGGTGGGTGGGGTCTCAAAGATAAAAGACATGGCAAAGGACAGAGTTGTAGTTTTTTGGAGTTGGAGTTTTGAGTTGGAGTTCTGAAGCTGAGTTTCAATGCTGGAGCCCCGGGAAGCAAGCACACAGAGGAGCTTGGTTGTGAGGAAGGAGAGAAGGCCCCAGGATAGAGACAAGTGGTTCGCCTGACAGTTCACAGCTGGCCTTGTAGAGAGAGGCAAAGCCTAGAAAGCCTCATAGTCTACAACTGACCTTGTGGCGGAAACAGAGGAGCTGAGCCCAGAGAGAAACAGAGCCCCAGGAAGAGAAGAACCCAAGAAACCTGAACCCTGGCAAACATCAGCAGCTATCATGCTCCAACAAGTGGCAACAGACTTTTGTGAAGGAAGAAACTTATGATTTATGGCCTGGTAACTGTAAGTTTCTACCCCAAATAAATACCCTTTATAAAAGCCAACCGATTTCTGGTATTTTGCATCAGCACCCCTTTGGCTGACCAATACATGCTGCCATGTGCACTGCCATGTGACAGAAAAACCAAGGACCAAAGATCACCAGCAGCCAGTCCCAGAATACCACATTATTCTTGGAGAAGATGATCTTAATTTTGGACTTCTTTTGGCCTCAAAACCATGAGCCAAATAAATTTCCATTGTTTAAGCCACCCCATTGCATGTTGTTTGTTTTAGCAGTGGGGAAACTAAACCAAGGGTGATAAATATGTGCATTATCTTGATTGTGTGATGGTTTAAAAATTACCAGATTATACACTTTTGGTATGTACAAGTTTATTGTATGTCAACTTTACCTGAATAAAGCTGTTAAAAAACAACCACTTCAGCTCCCTGGGCTATTCCCCTTAGAGGTCTGTAGTAAAGCCTGTGAATCTAGATTTTTCAACTTGTCCTAATGATGCTAGGGCACAGTCAACTTTGCAAACTAATGATTCAGGCAGACCAAAGAGGAGAGGGCATCAGCTCAAAGTCTACCTCCAGTACTGTCCTCCACACCGAGGCATTCTCAGAAATGAACAGGGACAACAGCTTGCCATAGGCTCCAACAAGTAACACCAAACAATGAAAACATCAAAAGGGGTTTGGGGAAAGTCAGTCTCCCCAAAAATCCATCTTCTCAAACTCTAAGTCACCCCATTAAACACACAATCTAAGAAAAATAGTAAATCTAGCTTCCATTCCCACCAGATAACTGTCCCTAAACCCCTCTTAAACAAAAATTCACAGCTGTAAGTCCTTCCTCATCACTAGGAATCAACTCATGATTTGGTCAGTGGCTGACACTCCTCCCATTACTCAGGATACATTGGTTAGTGAACATAAGTCTTCTGAGAGATAAAACAGCCTTCCCCATCTAACTCAAGAGAACAAGACCAGTGGTGTTCTCACTTAGTCTTGCTGAAAATGTGCCCATTGGCCACAAGGGGGAGCAGTAGCTGAATCAGTACAGATCCTTCCTAGCTACTGAACGCTTCCCATCATGCAACGGTTATCTTTCTGAAGGTGATCAAGTAAAGCAGCTGCACACATAAAACCCATGTATTGTGATGATTCTGAACTTGGTTCTGATTCTTAGGGTAGAATGTAAGCAGTTCCACTTCACTTCTCTGAGCTTCAGTTTTCTTATTTGTAAACTTAATTAATGAGACCTTTGGGGTTGGCAGCCCTGAAGTACTTGCTGTTAGTGAAGCTACTCCCTGTCCCTCAGCTACTTCTTCTGCTTCACCTTGTATCTACTGAAATGCATTAATGGTTTTGTTTTCTAATTGTGAGAGGAAGTAAGAGGTTAGGTACAGATGGTATGATGCAAATTGGCTCATTCTGGACACCATCTGTCAAGCACTAGGGTTGGAATGGATTCCATAATATCTCACATCGCAGGTCAAGGATCAAGCTTTACTGGGGAAACTCAATAAAAGAAATGCAGCAAGAGAAGAGAATGCACATTATCTCCAAAGGGTGGGCTCCAGGACCAGGATTCTCTACTGTAGACTTAGTGTGTTTTTGCACCCCAGGGGTTAGAGCCCACCTCCCCATTATTTTAGGTAAAGTAGTAAAGTATAAAGGTAACCATGTTAGTGAAGGGGTATACAAGCCAATTGGACACCAATCTGAATTTGGGTGCCAGTGGCAGACAGCAGCCAATGATCTGTATGGTGGGCAAGTGTGGTGAGCCAAATCCTCCCTCATTTTTCCAGGAGTGGGGTAGTGTCAGCAGAGATTCCGTCTGCTATGGGGTGAGGGAGAAGGTGGGTAAGCTTCCCTCCAGAGAACACTCAAGGAAACTCTCCCAAAAAATGACTTTTTAAATTCATCCTAGCAAATTATTTCTCGAGTGGTCCCTAAAAACAGTTGTTCCATCTTTTCCAGAACTTTGCAAGTTCAGTCACCCATGGTTTGGATCATGAATTGGGCCTACATGAGTGTTTGTGTCTGTGCATTCATATATTTTCAAAGAAGAAGAAAAGTGCAATTGTACATTGCTTATCCAAACAGGTTTGCAGCTTCAATATTTTAAAAACTGGGTCTTGGAAATATAATGAAGAATCTTAGGTGGGTACATCCAATTTCCACCATGATTAAGGGACTCTATGGAATAAAAGTGACCATCTTCCTTATTGTTCCTTGCATCTTGGGACAGAATGGAATCTCAGACATTGTCAAGGTGACTCTGACTCCTATAGAAGAGGCCCATTTGAAAAATAGTGAAGATACACTTGGGATCCAAAAAGAGCTGCAGTTTTAAAGTCTTGTAATGCTGTACCACTTCACTGTCTAGGCTACAAGAGGATTTTAGTTGGGCATTGCACTTGTCTTTTTTTTCTGATCTGGGATTAAAGCAGTAATATTAAAATGACCTAGGAAAAAACATCAATTTCTTAAAGTTAGATGTAGGAATGGTTCATAAAACCCTAAAGCTATATCCTGATGCTGGAGATGGTATCTAACTTGTGTAGACCCCAAACTGGTTAGTATAAAATAGTTCACCTCTGAGGCACCAGTGCCAATGTTGCACATGCTGCAGCTGCCTTTCAAACCAGAAGAATGTGTGGTTACCTGTGTTATATACTTTCTGGTTCCTTTACACAACATGTCTAGTCCAACTTCTTTTCTCCCAACCAATCACATGCTGGACTCCAATGTGTAAATCCAACATTCCATATCTTGTGAGTAACTGTTCTAAAGGATCTTATTTTGTGTACCAAATGTATCAAAGTATCATACATACCAAATGTATCAAAGTAATATACATGTAATGTAAAAAAAAAATCTACCTATAAACAATGCAATCAACTATCCAAGTGTCATACCATCTAAAACACCAAATAAACCACAAACAGTGAAATAAAGACTGGGTCTTGGTCTTGGAGGTGTTCTTCTCTGGTGGCTGAGGAAGTTTTTATTGCTAAAATGCTGGGTTGCTTTCAAGAAATTTCATGATGGGGAACAGAAAGAGAGACAGAGCTGGAGAGTGACAAAGAGGCAAGAAAGGAATATTTTTAATGTCATGTTTTTCTGCTGATAGGAATGATCCAGGCATGAGAAAGAAACTGATAAGAAGGAAGAGAAGATGATTACAGGCAAGAGGGCTGGAAATCAGAGGACCAGTGATCTTGGGTTGCTTTTGGAACCTGAGTTGCCATATAAGATCTTTATGCTGTGAGGAAGCCCAAGCCACATGGAGAGGCTACATATTAGGTGCTTCAATTTTTGGCCCCAGCTGAAGTCTCAGCCAACAGCCTGCATCAATTATGAGACAAGCGAATAAGGAAACCTCCAGATAATTCAAATCCCCAGCTGTTGAGTCACCTCATCCATCAAGACTTCCCAGCTGAGGCTCCACATATCTTGGAGCAGAGACAAGTCTTTCTCACTGTACCCTGTCTGAACTCTTAACCCACAGAATCCATGAGCATAATAAAATAGTTACTTTAAGCCGCTAAGTTTTGGGGTAATTTATTACCCAGCCATAGTAACCAGAACAAACTGGCATACTTTTCCCCCTCTTCAAAACATACTGACTGATTTGCCCTTGCTTACTAAACATCTACTTTGGACTTCAAAGCTACTTTCAGTCATGTACCCTTTCAATTCCCTTCCTATCAGTTGAGTTGTGGGCTAAAAATCAATGTGTTGTTACCAAATCTGTTTATGTCAGTTGTACTTCTTATTGTAATCACACAATTGAATTTAAAACTATATAAACCAATGATGTGCTGGCATGAAAAGAACAGAATTATTATTATGATGATTATTATGAAAACTAAGTTCTAGAAGGACTTGACAAGGGAAAGTCAATAAAAGTAATTACTGTGGAAATAGATGTGGATAAGATAACTATAATAGATTATTGGGGGAGAGACTTTGAGTGTTTCCACTTCCTCTTTTGTGCCTCTGCTGTCCCCATGTACTCTGGCAAGTCTGCTGGCTATAGGTGGCATTAAAAGAAATATGGAGCAGAGCTGACCCAAATCAGCTTGAGACACAAAACAAAGATTGTACAAAATACAGCTATCCTATCACTTAGCAATAAACAAGCTTAGACTTACTTTATTTTGAAACAAATCTCCCCTTCAATGTGAAGCTCTTTATTTTAAAAAAAGAAGGGAGTGGATGTGGCTCATGCAGTTGAGCACCCACCCCCACATGGGAGGTCCTGGGTCCAGTTCCCAGTAACTCCTAAAGAAGACAGACAATGAGCAGACAATGAACAGACAAAGAGAAAAAACAGTAAGCAGACAATGAGCAGACAACGAGCAAAAAAATGCAACAAGCAAAAACAACGAGCAAGACAATGAGCAAACAACGAGCAAGAAAACAAGCAAAAACAACTGAGCAGGGAGCAGATGTGGCTCAAGCAGTTGAGTGCCAGCATCCTACATGGAAGGTCCCAGGTTCAGTTCCCAGTGCCTCCTAAAGAAAAAGAAAAACAGACAACAAGCAAAACAACAAAAACAAGCAGAAATGAGCATAAACAACAAGCAAAAACAACGAGCAAACAGATGAGGGAGCCATCTCAGGAGGGGGGTAGAATAAATTGACATTTAAAAAAAGGTTATTGGGAATAATTTGAAAATCTAAAATGATTCTGCATCTGGATTGCTTTGAAAATGAAATAAGTTCTCATTCCACTTTAAAGAACTCAAAACTACATCTTATAGTTCATGCATTATATGGGTGTGATTTATGAAAGAAAGACAAGCTGCAACTCCAATCAGCAGACTCATAGGAAAGTACTTGGCCCTACATCAAAAGATTGGCAAAGGAATATACTTTTATATGTTTTAAGTTAAAATAAAATGCTAAATACACCAAACCTTTGACCGAGTACATCCACCCCTGGGAAAAATCCTAAGACAAATGAAAACATATGTCCACAAAATGCTTATTCAAAGATGTTCATAGCAGCATTATTCATAATAGCCCAAAGGGGAAAACCGAATGTCCATCAAGAAGACAATGAATGATTAAATTGTGACATATTCCTAGGTGAAATACAGTTATCACTTCTACATTGCAGGGACTGGGGCACAGTGCTGCTGTGATTGGGAAAATCTGCATAAAATTTTTTGGCCTTCCCTTTGTATCAGAGAAGAAATCTGAATTTTTCTTTTTCTTTTATGGGGTGTTTACAGTACATTATTGTAAAATGTGGGTTAAGTATTGGGTCATAAGCAATATTATACAATACTATACATATATTTTATGCATTTCTGAATTTCTTAACTTTTTCTGTGTCATTTGCTGGCCTTTGTGTGTTGTCTGTGGCTTTCACAAAACTCTCCCAAAATTCGTATTTAATTTCTTATGCCAACCTATGATATATTGAAACCACAATGGGGAAAGTTGCAATGTGGAAGGGATAACTGTAATACTCAGCAATAAAAAGGAATAAACACAACATCATGAATGAATCTCACAGACAGGGAGCTGAGGTAAGGAAGCTAGACATGAAGCACCACATACTGCATAATTTCACTTACATAAAATTCTTTTTTTGTTTTAAGATTTATTTTATTTATTTATCCCCCCCCCCCCATTGTTTGTGCTCACTGTGTGCTGTCTTTGTTCATTCACTGTGTGCTCTCTCATCTTCTCTTTGGGAGGCACCAGGAACAGAACCTGGGACCTCCCATGTGGGAGAGAGGTGTGCAATCGCTCGAGCCACCTCCACTCCCTGTTTTGTGTCTCTCATTGTGTTTCCTCTTTATGTCTCCTGATTGCATCATCTTGTTGCGTCAGCTCACTGTGCCAGATTGCTATCTTGCTCCTCTTCTCCAGGAGGCACCAGGAACCAAACCCAGGACCTCACATGTCATTGGCGGGAGCTCAACCGCTTGAACCACATCTGCTTCCCTATATAAAATTCTAACACAGGGTAAATTATTCTATAGCAAAAGAGCTTAGAGTAATAATTGCCTTTAGAGAGGGTGGGTTTGACTGGGAAGAGACCCAAGGAAACTTTCTTAGGTGATGCAAATGTTCTATAACTTCATAGGCATGTGGCTCACACAGTAGTAGCCATTTGTCAAAACTGTAAAGTTAAGATTTGTGTATTTTAATATATGTCAATTTTACCTCAAGAAATACAGAGTTTCAGAGACTTCTGGGGAAGATGATGGAGTAGGGAGATACAGGACTCATTCCTCCTCTAGCAACAGCTAGTAAACTGACAGAAACTGTCTGATACAACTGTTCTGGGGCTCCAGAGGCCAGGAGAGCACAGTACACCATTCATGGAAGAGCAAGACAAAGAAACTATGGTAAAAACTGTGAGTAACTCATTCCACTGTCGTGGCTGGTGCCCATCCCACACCCTCAAGGCAAACTGCCCAGCTCTGGTCCTTGGTTGGCTGCTCAGACAGAGAGAGGCATGAAAGTACTCTTCTCCAAAACAGGGTGTGGGGGTGCATGATTGAGCAGTGATCATGACTTTTGATTGGCGAATTTAGATATTTGGGACCCAGCTCTGAAATGCAGTTTTAGTGACCTCAGAGAGGGACAACCTTGGCTATTGTTTCAACTCTACCCTCAACAGGGGCAGAGCCAAAGGATTAAAAACACACCACCTCCTTAGGGTTGTGGGGAACAGTTTGCTGAAGTGTACCCTGGGCAGGGCATGCCAGGAAAGCACAGTGTCAGGGAGTTGACAAAAACGCTTTTTGGCATCTTTTCTGACTCTCTCCCCAGGACCCTTTTGAACTAATCTGCACCTCCTTTGTGGGTCCCTGGCCCTATTTTGGTTGGGATTGACTTGGGAAAGTCTTCTCTGGGGTGACCCTCCTCCTAGAATTTGCCATCCAGGCAAAAGCACCTAGAGGCAAGGTAAAGGAGTTGAGAGAGAGAGAGAGAGAGAAGAATAAAAACAGAACAGTTCAAGATTCCTGGAGAAGGAAAAGAGGAAAGGAAGCTTTCTCCTGGGCATGAAACAATTGTACAAACAGAACAATCTTAAAAATTGTACCACACACCCAGGGCAAGAATCAGTTGTAGAAGACTTGAATAAATCTGACTGGTTAAACATGGGCAATTCTAAAAAATCTAAAATAAGTTGAACCAAGTGTCAAAGAAGAGCCTTAACACAAAGCCAACCAATAATAAAACATTACAAAAGAGAGAGAAACTGACCTTCTGAGTAAACTCATCAAGATAATCAGATGTCTAGAAATCAGCAAAAAATTACTACCCATACCAAGCAACAGGAAGATACGGCCCAGTCATAGGAACAAAGTAAAACAATCAGAGAAAACACAGAATTTGGAAAAACTAATCAAAGATGTCCAAACAAATCTCCTAAATCAATTCAAGGAGATGAAGGAAAATATGGCTAAGGAGATAAAAGATATTAAGAAGACACTGAATAAGCATAAGGAAGAATTTGAAAGAATGAAAAGAAGAATAACAGAAATTATGGGAATGAAGGGCACAATAGAAGAGATAAAAAATACACTAGATGCATACAATGGCATATTTGAGGAGGCAGAACAAAATCAGCAAACTGGAAGATAAGCATACAAAATCTTACAGACAGAACAGATAGAGAAGAGAATGGAAGAAATTGATCAGGATGTCAGGGAATTGAATGACAGCACAAAGCACACAAACATACGTGTCATGGCTGTCCCAGAAGGAGAAGATAATGGAAAAGGAGCATTTTTTCCTCAAAAAGAATATTTGAGGAAATAAAGGCTGAAAATTTCCCAACTCTTATGAAAGACGTAAATATACATGTCCAAGAAGTGCAACATATTCCAAATAAAATAAATCTTAATAGGCCTACTCTGAGAAACATAATAATAAGAATGTCAAATGCCAAGATAAAAAGAGAATACTGAAAGCAGCAAGAGAAAAGAGGTGTGTCCCATACAAGGGAACAGCAATAAGATTAAGTGCCAATTTCTCACAAGAAACCATAGAGGCAAGAAGGCAGTGGTATAATATATTCAAAGTAATAAAAGAAAAAAACTGCTAGCCAATAATTCTTTACCCAGGAAAACTGTCCTTCAAAAATGAGTTTAGACTATTCACAGATAAACAGAAAATGAGTGATTTCATCAAGAAACCTGCCCTCCAAGAAATAGTAAAAGTCGTTCTGCAGGCTGAAAGGAAAAGACAGGAGAGAGAAGCTTGGAGGAGAGTGTAGAAATGAAGATTATCAGTACAGGTAACTAAAAGGATAAAAAGAGAGACAAAAATAAGGTATAACATAGAGTGGGTTGGGGGAAAAATACACCAAATGTAAGATAAATAGATAAATAAATAAAATATATGACATATAAAAAACCAAAGGATAAAATTGTTGGAGTAATCACTGCCTTTACAGTATTAACATTGAATGACAATGGAATAAACACTCCATTCAAAAGACACAGATTGACAGAATAGATTAAAAAAAAAAAAGTATGATCCATCTGTGTGCTATCTACAAGAAACTCATCTCAGATTCAAGGACACAAATATGTTGAAGGCGAAAGGTTGGAAAAAGAGAATCCACACCAATAGTAAACCAAAAAGAACTAGGGTGTCTATACTAATATTGCTCACAATAGACTTTAAATGCAAAACTGTTTTAAAAGACAAAGAAGGACACTATATATTAATAAAAAAGGCAATCAACCAAGAAGAAATAACAATAATAAACATTTATGCACCTAACCAGGGTGCCCCCAAAATATATGAGGCAAAACTGAAGGGAGTAATAAATGTCTCTACAATAATAGTGGCGACTTCAATACACCTTTCTCATCAACAGATAAAGCATGAAGACAGAGGATCAATAAGGAAACAGAGAACTTGAATAATATGATAAATGAACTAGATCTAACGGACATGTACAGAACATTGAACCCCCAAACAGCAGGATATACATTCTTCTCAAGTGTTCATGAAGCATTCTTCAGGATATGCTGGGACACAAAACAAATCTCAACTAAATTTTAAAAGTTTGAATTATACAAAGTATTTTCTCTGACCATAATGGAATGAAGCTGGAAATCAATAACAGACAGAGAACTGGAAAATCCACAAGTAAATGGAGGTTAAACAACACAATCTTAAACAATCAATAGATCAAAGAAGAAATAGTATGAGAAATCAGTAAAATTGTGAGACAAATGAAAATGAGAACACACATATCAAAACATATGGGATGCAGTGAAGGCAGTGCTGAGAGAGAAATTTATAGGCTAAAATCCTACATTAAAAAAGTAGAAAGAGCTAAAATCAGAGACCTAACTGCACACCTAGAAGAATAGAAAAAGAACAGCAAACTAATCCCAAAGCAAACAGAAGGAAAGAAATAAAGATTAGAGCCGAAATAAATGAAATTGAGAATTAAAAAAAATAAATAAACAATAGAGAGAATTAACAGAACTGAAAATTGGTTCTTTGAGAAGACCAATAAACTTGACAAACCTCCACGGGGGGCAGCTTCCCGTGCTGGCAGGAAGAGGTCCATGAGGCTGAGGGCAGACCAGGCTAAAGCCAGGGATGCCCCAAGGGCAGAGACAGCAGGCTGGAAGGACGGCTGAGACCATTTATTCCAGAGACGCGGCTGGCCGAGGAGAGGAGGAAGGGGTTT
>JAQZBX010067937.1:0-15851 GCA_029593785.1 Cabassous unicinctus
CTCCCTTCCGTCACCTCCCCCAACTCTTGCCTATTTCATGACCGTGCCCCTGGGCCGCCTGGGTGGCCCAGGAAGGGTTAAACTTTCCAGGAACTGTGGCAGCTGCTGGACCCAGCATTGGCTGGCTCTTCCCTTAGGAGCAGAGCTTCAGCCCTTTGTGTAAGCTGGCAAGGTCTGGCCAGGGACTGGGGGCCAGGGTGGGCCGGGGAAGCAGGCAAGCAAGCCCAGCTCCCCCTCCCTGCTTTGCCCTTTTCACATTTCTCTCCATCTGGCACATTTGGGCGAGTCACCTGCCAAATTGGGTGTCCCCAGGTGGTTTCTTCCAGAGACTTCCACCAGGCTGGAACAAATGGCAGGAGACTCAGAGAAGGAACCCAGTGCAGTCAGAGCTTCCTGGCATGGTAACCATTTACGAGAAAGGCCGCCAAGTTTCTCAGAAGTGATTCTTTGGATTCCTTGTGAGTCCAGGGCGCTTATGCATCGGTCCTCTTTGGGGTGACTCAAGCTCACTGCGGGTGAGGAGTGGGCTTACAGGTGGTCTCACTTAGCGCAGACTCTGGCCAGAACCCAGGTGTGGGGAATGGGCAGACCGTGCCTCTCTCTCTGCCAGCTTCCTCCATACCCCGCAGCAGAGTGAAGGTTGTCCAGGCTTCTCCAAGAGACCGCTGGGGCATCAAGAAGGCAGCTCGCCCAGAGAACCCATTCCCTTTGCAAGACCCGTTCACATTCATCCTGTCGTCTGTTTTTCCCCCAGTGAACCTTCTAGGCTTGGAGAGCAGATAGCATTTGTTCCTTTTTGCATTTGGGGGAAGTGAGCCTTAGAGAGGGGGAATGACTGGCCTAACAGTACGCAGCTAACTAGTTAGTAGCAGTACTGGCTTTAGAATGGAAGTCTGACTCTGAAGATAAGGCAAACCCCTCTTCCTCAGGCTTTCTCCCCTCCCCCAGGTGCCCCTTTAACTCCCTGCTAGCAAGTATCTTCCTCCTGAAAGAGGCTGGAGGAAGCCTGCCTTCCTGCTAGCAGGGGAGCTTGGGATGTGGGAGAAGCTGGATCTTTCCTCTAGAGGTGGGATGATGCGCCTTCTCCCCTGCTGGGCAGTCCCGGCCCCTTTGCCTCAGCCTCATGGCCCTCCCCTTTCTCTCCTAGCCTCCTGAGGAGGTGTACTCGGCAGGAGACTCTGTCCTGGTCAAATTCCACTCGGATGACACCATCACCAAAAAAGGCTTCCACCTGCGGTACACCAGCACCAAGTTTCAGGACACACTCCACAGCAGGAAGTGACCACCACCTGGCACTGGGGAAGGTTCCGGCAGGCACGCTCCCCCCAGCCGCCCAGCCCGGGCAGAGGGGAGAGGGCAGAAGGCGGGCACGCCACGTCCCTCCCCCCAGGGACCAGGACCTGCAGGCCCAGAGGCTCCTTGAGGCAGGGAGATCGGACTCTTCCGTGAACCACTTCCCCGCCAGGGCGAGGAGGGGCCGGGGTCAGGGAGCCAGAGCTTTCGCTGAGACACTTGAAGTGACCGTTCCTCTCTGGGGGGCCCTGCCATATGTGGGGAGAGGGACATCAGCAGGCCCCTCCCACCTTCCCTGTCCGGCTCTACGCGCTGTATTGTGTCTAGCCGGGAGGGCATAATCCTCATTGTAAACTACATGCCCTGCCCCTTCCCCAGCCCCCATTGCCTGGGCCATGAGCATCCATTCATCCACATCCCTCAGGAGCCACAGAGGGGAGACCAAGAAGGGGAGGGGGTGGGGAAACCAGGCCCAGTGGCTGGCCACAGCCACCCCCAGGGCCCCCCAGCCAATAAACTGAAAGTGTTACAGCCAATATCCTGTGCCAGATGCTGTCTGGGACATGGGGGGAGGGGAGGGCACGTCTCGGTCCAGATGTGCAGGCTGGCTGAGGGTCAGGGGCTGGGCCCCCCGCCAGGCCTCTCTGGCTGCTCTTCTCTCCCTCCATTCCAAGACCCCCAGAGGGTGTGATTTCACACTCAGGCACACACCAACAGACACGTCGCACGGGCATACTGTACACACACACACTGCTCAGGGCCTCCCACCCCCAGGGGAGGGATGGAACATTCTGTAAAAAGGCTGTTCGGTGGGGAGGGAGGTGGTACGGTAAAGTAGGGTGGGCGAGGGTCTTTTTCCCTCCGGGTTTTCTTTCTGAGTCTGTGGAAGGGGAGGAGGGAAGGTGCAACCGCATCCAGGGAGGGGAGCCGGGGAGGAGCCAGACATTTCAGTTTCACTTAGGACAGGTCCACTAGCCGTCTCCTTGGCCTCCCTCCCCAGTGCCTGTCTCCCGAAGGTCAGATGCCGAGTGCTGGCCCCAGCTGGTTCTCCTCTCCTCGGTGGGAGCCAGGAGCCAGACAGCAGCCACTGAGCAAACATTCCAGCTCTGGCCCCCTCTCCGAGGTGACCCAAGGCTGTGTGCTGTCTGGCGTCCGCCTTCCGCTGCCTTTGTCTCCTCCCTCCCCAACAGGCTGCTTACAGTGGCTCCCTACTGGCACAGGGGAAGGAGGCACAGCTCTAGGCCTCCCAGAGGCCAGGAGGTGAGAAACCTCATCCCTGCACCTTCCTCTTCGAAGGAGGCTCTTCCTGCACTTTCTTTACCTGGATCTCTCAGGTAAGAAAGAGGACTTCTGGTGCTTCCGCCTTGGCTGGCTGCCCCCGGATCAGGGGAGAGCCCGGCCTCCTGCTCTGAGCCCCCTGTGCTCCCTGCAGGTCTTACCAGCCCCAAGCTCCTCCCTCCTGCAGAGGCAGATGCAGTGCCAGGTGCTGTCTGGAGCATGGTGGAGGGGACATCCCCAGGGAGCAGTATGGCCTTGCGGACACAAGACTGGCGACTGGCTCCCTAGGCAGACAGCAGTATTGGAAACCAGACACGCTACCTAGCATCCCGTATTCCTGTCATCGGGGTCCACAGGGCCCTCTCCTTCCAGAAAGCCAGTCTGATTTCACAGTCAGGCTGCAGCCCTCTCTTCCCGTCTCGACTACAGGTCAAGAAGTCCAGCAAGGGAGAGGGTGATGCCCCCATGGGTTGCTGTTTATTGCTTCCATCAAGTCATGAGGCTGTGAGGTCACAGCAACCCCTCCCTGCTTCCTTCCCTCTGGACTGGGTGCTTGGCCGGGATAGCCATGGGGCAGCCTGGAGAGCCACGAGCAGAAAGGAAAGGTCCCCAAATGGTCAGAGCCATCTGGGCATCTCACCCAGAGAGTTTACCCACCAACTTGGCATTAGCTTCTCCACGGTAGAATCTGTAGTCAGCAGCCACCACTCTCCTGTCAGCTCTCTGCAGTATCCAATGCTCAAAGACCATGGTCCTGGCTTGCAAACCACATGCCTGGAAGGAGCCAGAATCATAACTTACCAGACCAAGGGGCTCCAGCCCACAGAGATGTACCTTGTTCTCCACCCCAAGCAGGATCCTTATGCATGGCAGTGCCACACAAGAGGCAGGTTCAGGTCCACCCATGCCACCACCCTAGACATGCATCCCCAGACTACATCACCAACTAGACTCGGACTCCTCCAATGGCTCTGAAGACCTCCAGTCTTTGACCTGGGCCCATCCTCAGAGGCAGGCTCTAATCTGTAGCACCTCATGTCAAGTTTGGTGCCAAGAAAGTAAAAGGCACAGAGCATCTTGGAGACCCAAGCCCAAACCCAAGTAGTACAGAAAGCCTTTTTGCCAGAGCAATAGTGTGCGGCTCCCAAACCAGCCAGCAGAGTGGATGCAAATTTTGGAAACCACTGAGCAGGTCCAAACAGCAGTTCAGGGGCCCTTTGTAGTGGTCATTTGGAAAACAGAAGTACAGACCTGTCTGTCTGGGTGCCTAGACATCCACCCCCCCACACACTCCCAGTGCTGGCACTCCATCAGCAGGCAACCCAAAGGCAGGCAGGCTCTGATGGAGGAGGAGGAGGAGGAGGAGGGACACTGTGAGGACAAGGGCAGAGAATGCCAGAGGAAGATGAGATGGTGGTGGGTGAGCAGGAGGGGGAAGAAGAGAAGAAAGAAGTAGAGCCGGGATCTGCCTCCTCTGGTTGATGGAAGCTGCTGAGGAACTGGCTGCAGGCCATTAGTATATTTCCCAAAATTGAATCAATTATAAGGTTCTCTGGGCCCAACCCACCCTCACCATCGGGCTGCCTCAGGGTTCCAGGCTAGACCAACTCCAGTGCAGCTGCCCATCAGCTCAGGTGACACCACTTTAGGGGAAGGACCGCTTGCTTCCCCAGTTCCTCTCTTCAGCTCCTGGGGTCCCCTTGGGTCCTCAACATGTGGCTAGCAGGGGTAGAGCCAGGATGGAACTGCTCCGGCCTCTGCACCTAATGTGCCTGCATCCCAGAACCCAGAGCCATGGCCGCATTCCCCACCTCACCATGGGTCAAGGGTGGGATTCAGAAAACTGCTTCAGTTAGAGAGGGAGCCAAAGGTTACAGGGGAGGAGGGAAAGGGATGAAGGCCTGGTGGGGAGAGGGGGCCAGGCATCTGCCTGCAGGCTCCCACTGGGGTGTACGTTCTCCAGAGCTGCCAGAGTTCTTGAAGCACCTGGGGCCTCAGCAGAGTCTTGGCCAAAGGTTGGCTCAATTGTAAAATGAGTTAAGGTGGGTCCCCCTCACTCCTGTTTTTCTCCCCTTCCCTTCCCCGCCCCCTAATCCCACATTCCTCTCGGTAGTAAATAGGACACAGGCTTGAAAGCAAACATAGCCTGTGGTGAACGCTAGCGCCACCCCTAGAGAGCCCTTTAACCTCTCTCTGAGCCTCTGTTTCTTCCTCTATAAAGACAGGAATGATGATAACACCTTTCTGACATGGTTGTGAGAAAGGAAGGAGATAATGTTTGAAGACAGCCGGCCACAGTGCCTGGAAAACTGGAGGTTCTCAGTAAATGTGGCTTCTTGTCCTTTAAGGCACAACTTACTAGTTCCTGGACGACTCCAGTCCTTTCCTAAAAGGAAACTTCTGTTAGATGAGTTTCCAATCAGGTCCTAGGAATTGGTGCAGAACTATTCCTGCCAGAAGAGGGCAATGCTTAGCCCACAGCAAGGAAGGGCTTGCCGGGTAGCAGGGGACGTATATCTGGCTAGCTGGAAGCCTTTCTGGGCACCTCCCAAGTCACACCCTCTACTTGACTGTCCCTCCGCACAGACCGATTCTAGAATCCATGAAAAGACTTGCTGCTCCAGTTTGCAAAAATAGTAGTGCCTGACCTGGAGAGTGGGGAGGAGGGTGGCCAGATGTTTTCTCCAGAGAACCACGAGGCCCCCAACCCAACCGCTTGCCAGCCAGAGCTGCTGCTTCTCCTGCTCCAGCCCCTTCCCACCCTGGCCTCCTCCACCCTGGGGACATCTGGTTTCCATCTCCTCCAGATGCTGTGGCCAAGCTGTTTGATGGCCAATCACCTCAGCTCAGCTTCCTGAAGGCCTCCCTCCTCATCCCTTTCCTTGGGTCCCCAGCCACCTCTTTTCCTAAATGGAGAACGGACATGCTCGGAGCCAGCCCAAACTGTGAGGTCCTCAGAGCTGGTACCTCCCCTCTCCACCAGCTTGGGGGGGCCCCCCTCCCATCCACCAAGGATTAAAAGGAAGGATGCTGGACCTGGAGGAAAGAAAACGGGGCAGGAAAACGTGGGAGTACGTCAGAGCAAAGGAGAATGCATGCCTTGTGTGCACATGAGGGGCTAGCAGGTGCGAGCAGATGTGTGTGTTGGGTGTGTCGGCAGGCATGTGCCTGCATGGTGGACCTGTGACCCAGAGCCGCCCCTTCGTGGCCGCCACCTCCTTTTGCCTCCCTGCCTGCACCCTCAAAGGGGACTGGGAGGACAGAGCTAATCCTGGCGCCCCCTCGGTGGTAGCCACAGTCCAAGGTTCTCCCTCCACTGGTAGCTCTCTGTGGTCTCCTAGTCTGTCTTCTAAATCCAGCCCTCCCTCCTTCCACCGGGTCATTTTAGAGGGATGCAGGCCAGGAGGGACTCCGGTGGATGCCCTGATGCAGCCCCACCTGACAGTCACCTCTAGCAGCCCAGGGCTGGCCTTGGAGAGAGGAAGGAGAAGCAAGCTCTTTGGAGGAAACCTGCCTGGAGGCCCACGTTTCCACCCCCTGCCTTCATCCCCACTATGAGGTCACTGGAGCCCATCTCTCCTCCCAAGAAAGGTTGCCAAAGGAAGACTCTGAAAACCTGTCCCCTGGGATCCTGGGCAGGCCACCAGACCCACAGGTCGCTCTGGAATTCTGAGCTTCAAGGGCCCTGAAATAAACCTTGGCATTTGTGACTCCACAGCACCCCCTGGCGATATTCTGGAACTAGGCATGGCCTCAGCCGTCTGGAAGAGGTGTGGAGACGCGGGAGTCGGGGATGATGGGGCAAGGCCAAGACGCCGAGTCTGACTGGGCCCTTGTCCTACCACCCCAGGCGGTCCCCAGCATTCATTGGGGGAGACAGGGCGATGAAGACCCTCGGTGTCTGAACCAAATCTTGGGCATCGTCGCCTGCCAGCCGTGAGACATGGGCAAGTCATTTAATGTCCTTGTGCCTCCGTTTTCTTCATCTGTTACGTAGTAAATAATACCACCCAGATCACCCTGGAGATCCAATGAAAGAATGTGTGTGAAAACACCTGGCCTGGCACCTAGTAGGCCCTCAGGAATTGGTAGCTTGTCCTTCAGCTTTTCTTTCCCAGCCCAAAGAGGGTGTGCCTCAAGTCTTAGATGACGCATGTTCATTTGGCTGAGTCAGGCACTCCTTGTCAGTGAGGTGCCTCTGATTTTTCTGGATCTTCTCCACTCAGGCAGAGGATCTTTTTAATAAGTCCACAATAATAGATGCGGAGGTGACTCAGATCTTGCAAATGAGGAGCCCTGGTGGGGGAAGGGACACAGGTTCTAGGGGAAGGGAAATTCAGTGGCAGCTGGGTCTGTCTGGCTGCTGCAGAGAGAAGGGCTCCAAATGGGGGGTGGGGGGGGTGGGGAATGTCTGGGGACCTTGGTTGGGCCTCCAGGGTGCTACAGGTTCTCTCCTGGGGCATCCACCCTGGGAGGCCTCAGTTTCCCCTAGTGCAGGGTGGAACCAAATGACCTCCAAAGTCCTTTTCAAGTTGGAGACACTAGCTCTGCCTTCTGAGCCCTGCCTGCCACAGCCCGATTTACTGCACCCTTGGAGAAGATTCCAGGTGGCCTGTCTGGCCCCATCTGAGCGTCTCTGTGGATTGCACAACTCATCCACCCACCCTTCAGGGCCCAAAGAGAGGCAGGGCTCTCAGGCCGTGGTCGTTTATTGATGCATATTGCAAGCACAGCACAGGCGGATGTGCCCCCAGCACAGAGAGGACATGGGGGTGGGCAGGGGAGGGCAGCGGGCCACCCCCACAGCAATGGCTGTAAGCAGAGGGGAAAAGGGCCGGGGGCATCTCCCATGACCCATGCCCAGGAGACAGCAGCCCACACCACAGCCCCTGGCTATAGAAGAGGCTCCCAGCTGTCCCCGCGCTGAGGGTATGCCCTTCTTGGCCTGCCAGGCCCCTTCTGTCCTTCATCTCAAAAATCCAGCTGCATGTCCATTGTCTGTCACTCTCGAGTGAGTCTCTATGGGGGCCGCTCTCTCCTCTGCCTGACACGACACCCCCCACACACACATCATCCCCCAAATAGCTAGCTGCTTCCTTCAGCACCTCTCCCAGTCATTCCATTCCACCTGGTTTGCTAGTCGCAGGGAGCCCACCCTCCCCCCTCTCCTGACTGACACAAAAGTAGGAAATAGGTGACAACTCTGGAGGCTAAGGAAAGGTTTCACCAAGACCTCCCCGGGGCACGAGGAGGGACTTCCAGCCAATAGGCTTGCCAGGTAAGCGAACAGTGCCAGCGGGCAGGGGCTCCTAGAGGTGGAGCGGCAGAGAACCCACAGTCCAGTTCACGGCACAGGCACAGGACAGTCACGGCACCCTGGCAGAGAGTGGGCAAAGCGACACAGCCAGGCGAGGTGTCCCACGCCAGCCCCCTTCAGGGCAGGAGGCAGCCCTCTCCGGCAGAGAAAGGGGTCCATCCGGGCCTCAGGGGTCTCCTTCCCTCTCCTCGACCCCAGTAGCTGCCATTCCACACCCCAGTGCTCTGAGCAAGGCAGCAGGTATGCCGGGGAATATGGTGTCCAGAGAGAAGATAGGGAAAACCCCGACAGCCCAGAGCCCCCAAAGCCAAGAGGAAAAGGGGGGGTGGGTTTCTCGAGAGCAGTAGGAGTGTACCAAGTGGGCAGGTGGGGAAGGGGAGGGACAGCTCTCCCCATGCAGGAAGAGGGTGCTTTGGGCAAGGAGTCACAGGGGGTGGGGGTGTCACAGCGGTACACAGAGACTATTTATAGAGGGAAGGGGCCCAGGCCAGGAGTGAGGGTCACCGAGGCCCCCGCTCAGAGGGGAGGGAGCGTTCTGTGGTGGGCCCTGAGTGGGGTGGGTGGGGCAAAGGAGGGACGCGCCCCACATCTCCCTGCTTCCCCTCTGGAAGGCAGGCAGGCTACACCTACACGTGGGCTTCAGCCCAGAGGAGCTTCCCTGGGAGAGCCCTGGAGGCGAGGCGGGCAGCTCTCTCTGAGATGGAGAGCTGGGAGGAGGCAGGACAGGGAATCTAGGGGAAAAGAGAAGCTTCCAGCAATTTGGGCCATCCACCAACCTACTGAAGCTAAGAAGCCTCTCCAGGTCCATTATTTTGAGGCATGGGGTGGACCACACTTACCAAGAGGGTCATCCTCTATGGCCTCCAATGCCATGGGGTGGAGGGAAGGGGGTAGCCCGGTGGAGTGGAGGGGCAGGGGACAGAAGGCCCAAACTCCCTGAACCTATGCCAGCCCTTCTCCATCCTTCCCGTCACCTCTCCCCCAGGCCCCCCAGCCCCCCAGGAGTCCCTAGCGGCCCACGCTGATGTTGCAGGTTTTGCAGCTGGGGTCTTTCTTGGCATCAGCTGTGGACAGGCTCATGAGCTGGTGCCCGCTGATCTCGCCCAGGGTGCCCAGGGACAGATCGACGGGCTCGGTGTAGATGACCTCCAGGATGAGGTCCTGGGCGTGGCGGAAGACCAGCTCCCCGTCATCCACGCTGCAGGTCAGGAACTTGTTGCAGGCAATGTCCAGGAGGGGCAGGCGGTCGCGGCAGAAGCGGTCGCCCAGGGAGCCCTTGGGCGCCAGCACAAGGATGGCGTAGTGGTAAGCCGTGTACATGCAGTAGAAGTCCGCAAAGTAGAGGTTGGTGCTGGGGTTGAAGAGGCGCTGGGCAGGGATCTGGAAGCGCCAGCGGCCGTAGGGGGAGTCCTGCGGGGGCTGGCCTGTGTTGAACTCCGTGTTGCAGCTGAAGAAGACACCGTGGAGCATGCCGCTGGTGGGGGAGCCGTGGCTGCCGCTGTTGTCCTTCAGATAGGGCTGCAGCAGGTTCCCACAGTGGGTCCTGCCGTGGGAAGAGGAGAGGCCTCTGGGTAGCCCGGGCTGAGGCTGAGGCTGCCAGGGAGGGGTGGAGAAGGGAGCGAGCCTGGCTCTCAGCCCTCCCCCCAGCCCCACCGCCCCCACCAGCCATAAATAGAGTGCTATCAGCTCATCCTGCCCACTCGCTCACAGAGGAAAGATCTGAACCTGTCACTCCCCAGCCTAAAACCCGCTCATGGGGCCCCACTGCCTACTCCACTGCTCCTTCTGGTCTCTTTTGCCACTTCTCACCTCCTGGTACCCTGCACACCTGCAGGTAACATCTTCCAGTCATGCTGGAACCCCACACTGAGCTCTTTCCTGCCTCTGTGCCTTTGCAGTGCTCTTCCCTCTATCTGGACTGCTCTTCCCCCTTTCTCCAACAGCCTGGCCAACTCCTAATCATCCGTCAAGACCCAGCACAGGGGTGCTCTCCTCTCTCAAACTTCTCTGGAACATCAGGTGCTCGCATTTGACAAATATTTGGCTGCTTACTATTGTGTGCTGGACCCTGTGAATGTGAATCAACAATTACACGTACTTATTAGGTTAGCTCTTTCTTTAATTCCTCCCAGGATGAGACTCTGAGGTCCTCAAATGTGTGAAGCTCTGCCTTTATCTATCTTTATATCCTGGCACCTAAGGTGCCGGGCACACACAGGTGCTCTCTCTCTCTCTCTTTCATAAAGGAGTCCAAACAGGGCCATTTGCCCTTACCACTCACCTTACTGCTTCTCTTTTTAAGAAAAACACTACTCCCCTTCCCCACCCCCTCCCCCACCCCCTCCCCTGCCCGGGTCCTCACAGACTCGGGTAAGATCAAGTTGCTCTGCCCGTTTGATCCAACCTTGCCCTGACCTTGCCTAAGAAGGATACGGGCTTGGAGTGGGCTAAGCAGCCTTGGGGGAGGGGTGGGCAGGTCCTGACCCACTTCCCTTCTGGGCCTCACCCTGCTTATCTGTGTGCTGGGGGCAGGGGTGAAATCATCAATTTCCACACATTTTTTGGGACTGTGAAACCCCTCATTCCCTTCGCCCCAAAGGAAATTATACATAAGCAGGCCATAGGTAAATACAATTGAAGTTGCTCTGGTGGGATTGTAGGGATGGGGCCCACAAAGCCCCACCCTCTGATTTCCCCCACCCCAAGGTGTTCCCTGGGGTACCTCCCAGCACCTACTTTGCAAACCACTGAGCTAGATGTCCCCTAGGACCCTTCACACTCAGAATTCTCTCATTTTGTGACCCCCTCACTCACTTCCCTGAATCTGAGGGACCGCTGACCTGGCCAAGGTGTGTGGTGGTAGAACCCAGGGAAAGGAATGGCCCCAAAGGAGGATCCAACCCAGGACCTCACTACCCCAGGCGTGTTGGCACGGTGCTCTGGCAGGCTGCCCCCACCCCAAGAACTCCCCACCTTCCCTGGGGGCCATCCAAAGCAGCTATCTCTGCAGAGTCAGTCTGGAGACAGGAGAGCAGGGGACTCTGGAGGACGGCCTGGCAGCCATCAGGGGAGGGGTGGCCCCCAACTGAACCAGGGCTGGGGCAGGAAGGCCTGGGGGAGGGCCCCAGCTTGCACCGTGTCCTACCTGGCATGCTGGAAGTACTCCTTGTGATGGTTGCGGTAGAAGACAGAGAAGCGGAGCATGCGGCCTGCGATCTGCTCAGCCTTCTCCTGCAGCTGGGCCAGGTGTTCCTTGGCATAATCTGCAAAAGTCCAGGTGGGGTGAGCCGAGGACCAGGTGGGGGCCACGACTGCTTCCCCCACCACCTACTCACCCACCCCACGCTGTGAAGGTCGGCCTATCCTGGGGCTCTAGGGCGCCAGGGGAGTCCAAAACAGCCACAGCATCCTGGGCTCAAATGGAAACCGGCCAGGTGGCCTCAGCTGGGGACATGGGGAGCTGGATGCCAACTGTCCTCACCAGCCCTGTGCCTTCCTTGCCAAGGCTCAGGGCTTCCCAGGCCAAAAAAGGGCAGGGGGCTGCCCAGGGACCTCAAGGGTTCTAATTCCAGCCCACCCTCCTACAAAAAGAGGACCACTGGGCAAAAGAGGGACTTGAGAGGGTAGAATCTGAGGTCCTTTGAAGAGAGCCCCTCAAATCCAGCAGGTGGGAAGCTGCCCACCCCACCTACGTGGAAGTCATTTCCACATGGGGTGCAGGCTCTTGATTTTCTGGGGACAACCAAGCTCGGGCCTCACAGAGGCAAAGGTTTAGGCAGAGCAGGGTCTGAAGCTTTCTGCTAATGCATCTGCGGAGAAGCAGAGAAGGCTGGAAGCAGGATAGTAAGATTGAATCCCAGCTCTGTGATTACACCAAATGCCATTGATTATAATACTTTAGACAGATTGTATGATTTATGAATATGTTTCAGTTGATGAAAAAATTTTTTAAAAAATGAAGAGAAAAAAAAAAAAAGATAGACTCCCCCGGGCCAGGGCAAATGGCTCTGGAGCCCCCTCAGGGCTAGCCACTAGCCTCTGCACACATTTTGAAAAGGTGCCTTTTGCTCCTAGCAGCCCTTAGTGGGGTGCTTGGTTTGGCAAGTGGAGTGTGGACTGGATTGCAGTCATCCCCAGTTCCCCCAGTTTGAATTAAACTCCAATTACATGTGGGGTTCTAGAGGTGAAACAGGAGGTTTTTCTTGCAAGTCTTGGTGGTGCCTCTAGAGAGAGGGGGTTTGCAGCAGAGCTAAAGAAAAGCATCACTCAAAACACAAGAGCAGCTCAAGGAGGCTAGGGCAGGGACCTTGGCAGAGGATGGAGCCAGCAGCCTGAGAGGCCTGGGGCCGAGAACATTCTTTGCCCCTTCCTTGTGACAGGGAGCAATCTGGAGCAATTCTCACCATGGACACCAAAAGAATGGAATATTGTGGGACAGATCCTGGGTCATCAGTGACCAAGTACACATAAGCACAGTGTTTGTTCATGCAGGAATTTGCAAACTGAGTTTTACCAAGAGAGCTTGGAAGACTGTTGAGTAGGAGCCACTTCCCCAGACTAAGTGGAGGCTCAAGATACGTAAAATATGATTGCCCTAAGCCAGAAAAGGAACTATGGAAGGGGAATTGCCAGCCCGATTTCTTGTGTTCACATCTGCCTGCTGCACTAGATTGCAGGCTTTTTTTTTTTTAGGTGGTACCGGGGATAGAACCCAGGACCACGTACATGGGAAGCAGGCGCTCAACCACGGAGCCACATCCGCTCCCTAGACTGCAGGCTTTTTGAGGCAAGGGGGGTCTAGTCCCCCTATGGCCTAAGTATAATGCCAGGTAGACAGCATGTTCATAAACATTTGCTGGAGGAAGAGGCAGCTCCTCTTGACCATCAGTAAACTCAACGTGCAAAGCAGTAGGCTAGTGATGTGACAGCGGGGCCTCACCCCCAGTGCAGAACTCGACGGTCTCACTCCAGCCAGACACCAGGTACTCCCCGTCACTCTGCTTCACCGCTGTCTGCACAGCCACGCTGTACTCCGTGCGGGGGCTCAGGAACCAGTGGCCTCGCACTGTCATGGGCAGTGGCACAGCCTTGGCCACGAGCTTGGTGGGGACATCCTGAGAGATGGGATGCAGACAGAGAGCCAAGAGTTAGACTGGGGCTCATGCCCCATCTTGCCATTGGTCCAGACTTTCCACTCCCCAAATGATCCCCTTCCATCCTCCAGAGATCCAAATGGCTCCATGCCCTGGCCACCATTTTCCTGCTGAAGCAAGCAGTGGTGTTGGGAAGGAAATACAGATACTGCCCAGCCTCTCCCCTTCCTTAACCTGCCCCCCCCCTTCCCCAATGCCCTGCTCTCTTGGAAACTAAGAAGAAGGGCCACTGGAGAGGAGGCCCCCAAAGTTGAGGGCAGCAAGACCTTCGTTCTTGAGGGAGACTTCGAGAGCTCTGCACACTGCAGTGCCGTCTCCACGGCAACAGCAAATGCCGAGAGGAAGGGAAAATATGCCTTATTCTTTTGGGGGGGTGTAGTTAAGGGGGTGGTGGTGAACATTCACGTCACCGTGGCAACTGGCCTGACAAAAGACACCCAGATTGGGAGAACCATTTCCAGAGAGAGAGAGGGTGAGTAACCCACACTGATGCTGTCGTCGTGGGAACCAGCTTCTTCCCACCTCACTCTTCCCCCTTCCTCTCTGCCAGCTTGAGAAGATGGGAGGGTTCCTCCCACCTGCCCACCCCCCCAAATAGGCTTTAACCCAGGGAGAGGGCACATCCAATAAGTGCAACTCCATCGGGCTACTCTAACATTCCCTCTCGAAACCAAGAACAGAGCAAGCCAGAGGGCGAAGGGGCAGAGAGAATCACGGGGTGCCTGAGTGGGGATTGCCGAGGACCAAGTACAAGGGCACCAGCCCCTCCCCACTGCTCATTGTTGCCCACCCAGGTCCACAACAAGGCTGCTTCCTGAGCCTGGGGCTTTGTCAGACTTGAGACGTCATCCCGATGTGTGATGTGGAGCCCTTGGCCCCACCCCGGCCCCCTGGTTCCCTGCTTGTGTCTAAAATTCCGTAATCACGCTGGTAATAGTGCTCATTGCGTGCTAGGCACTGTGCCAAACACCACACACACATGCACGCACACACACACACACATGAGCTCACTGAATCGTCTCCACAACTCTATGGCGGTTGATATGATTTCCTTGTTACCAGGGAGGAAACTCAGGCCCAGAGAGGTTAAACAACTTTCCCAAGGTTGCACAGCAAGAAGAGTCTGGAATTTAACCTGGTCTATCTGACTCCAAAATATTACTCACAGGCATTCCATTATCCTGCCTCCTTCAAGAACAAGTGTGGGGACAAGGCGCCTCCGGGCGCCCTCTTGACTCACCCGGTGCTTGAACTTGTTGGAATTCTTATTCTCCTTCTTGTTGAGGTCAATGAAATAATGGGTGACTCTCTCCAGGTCACTGTTCTCCATGGCCCAGGAGATGCGGAAGGAGTCGCAGGTGATGTTGTTGATCTCGATGCTGTGGGGGGTGGACAGCAGCTCCATGCTCCCTCAGGCCTGGCTCCTGTGGGCACTGAGGAGGAGGGGAAGACTCAGCATTTCCTCCACACCAGGGCATCTTCTGGAATGTCCTGCTCCCAATATCGCTTGCCGGGGACGGGGGGCGATGGGGGACCTCAAAGGCCCCTCGATCGTGCCTCCCTCGTCGAATCTGGTGAAAAAGATTGCATGGGGACCACGGGGGGTGGGGGCTCTCGGCCTCATCAGAGGGGTCTGCAGAGCAGACGGCACCTGACAGGTGGCAGAGGCAGTGGGAATGCTACAAAAACACCCGGGAGGGACAGATTTGCAGCAGATGGAGCCGAGGAGGGAGGGGGCCCTCCACCAGCAGGCGTGAAGTGAAAAGAGAAAGGGACGGCTTGGAAAAGGGGTGGGAGAGACAGGAACCACCTAGGAGCTGAGGCTGGCACAGGGCAGGGGCAGCCAAGAGGCCACAGGTCCCAGGGCTCTTGGGCACAGACCTCTCTCCTCTTGGGGGAAGGGGGGGTTCAAACTCAGTGAGGGCACAGCACAGGGTAGGTACATATGGAAATGTTTGCTCCTGGTAGGCGTGGGGCAGCGTGTGCCAAAGCCTACTTCAAGCTCTTTTCCACCCACAACTTTCTTGACTATCAGTCTTTCAGCTGCTCCACTCTTTCTTGACCCTGAAATTATTAATATTTGCATTGCTATCAATCGGGGACCTACTATATGCTCGTAATGTCACAGAATTATCTCATGCCAGCCTCACAAGAGGTAGGTACTATTATGTTCCTCGTTTTACAGAAAAGGTCACTGGGTTTGGGGGATGCTCATCTGCCCAAGCTCTGGGGGCCACAGAACATGATTTGAACTCAGGTCTGACTCTGGAACCAGGGCTCTTTATCATGAAGCTAAGGCGGAGGCCCCTGCTGTGGGAGTGAGTGCACACAGGTGGTGTTTCCTCTATTTATTGTCCTTTTTCTAGTTCTCAAGGAATTGCATTTTCTCTCGCCTCTTTCTCTCACTCCTCCAGTTCTACCCCTACATCTAGATGCCCTTCCAAGTATGAAAGGACCAAACCATGGGAAGCAGGTGTGGCTCAATGGATAGAGCCCCCATTTACCATATGGGAGGCCCGGGTTCGCGTCCGAGGCCTCCTTGTGAAGGCACGCCGGCCTGAGCAGTGCGGTGGGCTGATGCAGCAACCTCACGGCAGGAAGCGGGTGTGGCGCAATGGATAGAGCACCCGTTTACCATATGAGAGGCCCCGGGTTCGCTTCCCGGCGCCTCCTTGTGAGGGCAGGCCAGCTCGCGCGGCGCCGTGGGCTGATGCAGCAAGACCTCACAGCAAGGGGGAGATAAGCAGACACAGAGAAGACACGCAGCGAATGGACACAGCAGCACAAGCAGCAAGGGGGGGATAAATAAA
>JAQZBX010067938.1:0-15846 GCA_029593785.1 Cabassous unicinctus
TCATTAATTTCCACTCTAATCTTTATTATTTCTTCGCTTTCCTGTGGATTTCATTACTTTCTTCTTTTTCTAAGTTGGAAGCTCAGGTCATTGATTGGAGTGCTTTCTTATTTTCTCTAGTAGAGTCTTTTATATATAAAAATTTCCTTCTAAATTCTGGCTTTGCTGCATCCACAAATTTGGATTATGTGTGTTTTCATTTTCATACAATTTGAAATACTATTTTTTTTCTTTTATTCTTTACCCCCAAAATATTTAATATTGTTTTACTAATTCTCCAAATATGTAGGAATTTTTGAGATATATTTCCATTATAGACTTCTAATTTAATTTCACTGGGGCATGAAAACATACTTTTTATAACTTGAATCCTTTCATCTTCATTGAGACTTGTCTTATGAACCAAAATACATTGTTACTATTTTTCTTTAAATGGTTAATATTCTTTAAAGAGATTAAAGCAATAAGAAAAAATCTTTATACTTACATTTTTAGTGCTCCCATTTTCAGTGTTCCCTTTTTTAGTGCTCTGCATTCCTTTCTTTAGATGGTGATACACAGAGGAAAAAGAAACATGTCAGAGAGTAACAAAGAAGTAGTACCACAGATTTCCAACAGAACCCAATGCAAGTCATGAAACAGTGAAGGATCATCATTAAGGTATGAAATAAATAAAACTGTCAATCTAGAACACTATGCCCAGCAAAAATATCTTGCAAAAACAAAGATGAAATAAAGACTTTTTCAGACTTAGAAAAGTTGAATGACTTTATCACCATCAGACATGCTCTACAGGAAATGCTAAGTCATTTAGGAAGAAGAAAAGTAATGCCAGATGTGTTACAGGAACTTTTCCAGTCCCTTTGTAAATTCTAGGGATTGTCCTCTCTAATGTATTTGAGCGGTACTTTATCTATTCTCAGATGGTTGCATATGCTAATCAGTAAGCAGTTGAATCCTCTATCTCCAGAGTTCTCTCTCTAGGTAACTCTTTCCTGTTTGGTGCTCTGCCCTGTCAACCACAGCTGCCATAGCCTCCCCATACTCCCAGCTCCATCTCTTCAACTCAGAGAGACGGCTGTTTCCACCTGAGTTTCTCACTGCTCTTCAACCCGAAAACATTCTCCAGGTACTAAACTGAGACAATGATAGGGTTCACCTTGTTTTTCCCCATCTCTCAGGTATTACCCGTCTTCCTTGCCTGATGTCCAATTTTTAAATAACTGTTGTTTCATAATTTTTCTGTTTTTTTAGTTGTCACAGGCAGTAAGAAAAACCCAGACACCATTGCTCTTATGTGGCAAAACCCTTGAAGTCTGCATTCTTTCTTTTAACAAAAGAACTTTTAACCAACTTAATTAGTCCTCATCCAAGTTGGAAGCACAAAAGATGCAACAAATTAGAAGGGAGGAAGTATGCTTTTAGATGAAATGAATCTGTGAGCTTGATACCAGGGAACAAGAAAATAAAAGAAAAAAAAAAAAAAAAACCCACAAAGAGTTGAGGCATATCTTACCCAGTCTAAAGACCTACAGAAACACAACTAGTCACTCCTTCCTTTCACAGTCCACATCATTTTATAGCTACGATTGTATTAATTTTCTATTAACATCTACTTGTAAGGTAGCTTTAAACATCCTTGTTTACTAGTTTAGGCATTTGAAAGCATGTTCCTGGACCCCAGGCTAGATGCAAGCCAAGTAATAAACAGTTGAAAAGGAATAATAAGGGAGGACAAGACTAAACTGAATTTTGAGAACTAATTAACATTTCTGGCAAGTATGAATAATTTAGAAACCTCATTGCTAGTTTTATTTTTAATTAAAGAAATTGTAGGTTTACAAAAATCATGTGTTCCCATATATCCACCCTATTTTTAATACTTTGCATTAATGTGGTACCTTTGTTACAATTGGTGAAAGAATATTATAACTGTAGTATTAACTATAGTCCATAGTTTATATTAAGGTGTATTTTCTTTTAATATACCATCCTATTATTAATACCTTGCATTAATGTGGTACATTTGTCATAATTCATGAAAGAACATTTTTTTCAATTGTACTATTAACTATAGTCCATCATTTACAATAGGGGTCATTGTGTGGTACAGTCCCATCTTTATCTTTTAATTTTTATTCTAGTAATTTTTGACCTAAAAATTTCCCCTATTAACCACACCCACCTATATAATTCAGTACTGTTAATTATACTTACAATGTTGTGCTACCATTACAATTATCCATTTTCAAAATTTTACAATTGTCCCAACTAGAAATTATGTATAAATTAAGCATTAACTCCCTATTTCCTACCCCCAACCCAGCCCCTGGTAACCTGTATTCTAGACCCTAACTCTATGAGTTTGCTTAGTCTAATTATTTCATATCAGTGAGATCATACAATATTTAACTTTTGTGTCTGGCTTACTTCACTCAACATAATGTATTCCAAGGATCATCCATATTGTTTCATGAACCAGAACTTCATTCTTCTTTAATGTTGAATAATATTTCATTATATATATACCACATTTTGTTTATCCACTCGTCGGTTGATGGACACTTGGGTTGATTCTATCTTTTGGCAAGTGTGAATAATGGCAGTATAAACATTGGTGTGAAAATATCTGAGTCCCTGCTTTCAATTATTTTGGGTATATACCTAGTAGACATATTGCCAGGTCTATGATAATTCTACACTTAGCTTTCTGAGGAACTATCAAACTGTCTTCCACAGTGGCTGCATCAGTTTACATTACCATCAGCAATGAATGAATGTTCCTGTATTTCCACATCCTCTCCAACACTTGCAATTTTCTGTGTTTTTTTTTCAATAGTAGCTATTCTAGTGGGTGTGAAATGGTATCTCATATGGTTTTGATTTGCATTAACCGAAAAACTAATGATGTTGATTAACTTTTCATGCTTTTTTTAGTCATTTGTATATCCTCTTTGGAGAAATGTTTATTCATGTCTTTTGCCCATTTTTAAATTGGGTTGTTTGCCTTTTTATTGATGAGTTGTAGTGTTTCATTATATATTCTGGATATTAAACCCTTATTGGATATGTAGTTTCCAAGTATTTTCTCCCATTGAGTAGGTTGTCTTTTCACTTTTGTGATAAAGTCCTTTGATGCACAAAAGATCTTAATTTTGATGAGGTACCATTTATCTGTTTCTCTTGTTGCTTGTGCTTTGGATATAAAAAATGGTCTAAGTAACCATTGCCTAACATAAGATCCTGAAGATGCTTGCCTGTATTTTCCATTTTCTTCTAGGAGCTTTATAGTCCTGGTTCTTATATTTAGCTCTCTGATCTGTTTTGAGTTAATTTTTGTACCTGGTGTGAGATAGAGGTACTCCTTCATTCTTTTGCATATGGATATCCTGTTCTCCTAGCACAATTTGTTGAAGAGAATATTTTTTCCCAATTGATTGGACTTGGCAACCTTGTCAAAAATCAATAGGCCATAGATATGAGGGTATATTTCTGAACTCTCAATTCAATTCCATTGGTGTATATGTCTATTCTTGTTCTAGTACCATGCTGTTTGACTGCTGTAGTTTTGTAATAAGCTTTAAAGTAAAAAAGTTTGAGTCCTCCAACTTTGTTCTTTCTTTTTCAATATGTTTTTGGCTATTCAGGACCCCTTACCCTTCCAAATAAATTTGATAATTGGCTTTTCCATTTCTGCAAAGTAGGCTGTTGGAATTTTGATTGGGGTGGCATTGAATCTGTAGATCATTTTGAGTAGAATTGACATGTTAACAATATTTAGTCATCTAATCCATAAGCATAGAATGTCATTCCATTTATTTATATTCTCTCTGATTTTTTTTAGCAAAGTTTTGTAGTTTTCTATGTACAAGTCCTTTACATTCTTGGTTAAATTTATTCCTAGATATTTGATTCTTTTAGTTGGCTATTGTAAAATGAATATTATTTTTTTAGGAGGTACAGGGATTGAACCCAGGACCTCGTACATGGGAAGCAAGAGCTCAAACACTGAGCTACATCTGCTCTCCTGAATTTTTTTTTAAAATTTTTATGTGTTAATTCTGAAGGTCAGTTTCTCCCTTTTATCTAGGGTTTTATTGTTGACTGGCTTTGTGTTAAGGCTCCGTTTCTGATGTTTGTTCCAAATTATTCTGTACCTTTTGAGTAGCCCATATTTAACTGTTGATATTTTCTTAGCTTTTCTTCATCTGTTTCTTGCCCTGGATATGCGGTGCAATTTTTTTTTTTTTAAAGATTTTTATTTATTTATTTATTTATTCCCCCCTTGCTGCTTGTGCTTGTTGTGTCTATTTGCTTTGCGTTTTTCTGTGTCTGCGCGTCTCCCTTTTGTTGCATCATCTTGCTGAGCCAGCTCACTGCACCGTGCAGGCCATCAGCTCACCACACTGCATGGGCCTGCTTGCCTTCACCAGGAGGTCCCGGGAATCAAACCCAGGGCCTCCCATATGGTAAATGGGAGCCCAACCAATTGAGCCACAGCCGCTTCCCGCGGTGCAATTTTTTAAGACTGCACTTTTTGTGCAATTGGTTTACCTCCAGGAGAAATGTTCCTTTTCTGTTTCTTCTCCAGAAATCTTGATCTGTTCTGTTTGTTTTTTTGTGCAGAATTTTCTCCCCAGCTCCTATGATTTCTTTAAATTCTTTCCCTCACTCAGAACCCCCTTTTCCTTACATGTTTCAGTTTTGGAACCTGTTCTGTCTTATAACAGCTCAGTTACCTGCCTCCCCTTCCATTTTTTTTTTCTTTCTTTTTTCCCCTGAGAGGCTTTTCTCCTTAGAGTTTCTTCTCCATTAGTATATCCCATCACAGGGTGCCAGATGGGGACAATTAGAAAGGTAGATCAGGCCCATTTTGTATTAGGTGGTCCAGCAAACAGAGACTGGATTGAAGTGTTGGCACACCTCTTGTCAACAGTTCTGCCACAGTATCTCTCTCTCTTTTTTAATCCCCCTGGGGATCTTTTGGTATGTGGCACTACCAAGTAGCTTGTGCTCTGCCTGGGCCTCTGTAGACTTGGACCCTTGTGCATGGCTATGTGTATGGTTCTAACTCACTGCTGTGAGAAGCTCTGTAGTCTGCATCCTTGTAGACTTCTGCCTCTGCGTGACTTCCAAGTTGCATGGGACCAAGTAAGGGGGAGGGGACAGGTGGGTCTAGGAAGAAAATCTCTGATGTACTCTTGGAGATTTTTCCTTTTTTTCTTTGATTCAACATTTGTGGAGTCCTTCTCCAGTCTCTGTTGTTCTCCAGAGTTCTAAGCAAGCAGGATTTGTACTTTTATTAGTTGATTTTGGGGGGAAGACTTTTCCAGGGGATATTTACATCACCATGTTGATGACATCACTATTGTAAGTTTGGTTTTTAAAACCATTACCAATGAGGTTATTTCTACATGAAATGTTAATGTATCTTGAGAAGGAGCTCAGGGGTGGGAGCATATATTTATAAAGTAAAAGATCATATATATCAACAAAAATCTAAAACATCAACTTGGAAAATATTTTTTTTTTTAAAGATTTATTTATTTATTTATTTATCCTCCCCTTGCTGCCTGTGCTTGCTTTGTCCATTCGCTGTGTGTTTTCTCCGTGTCTGCTTATCTCCCCCTTGCTGTGAGGTCCCGCTGCATCAGCCCACTGCGCCGCGCGGGCTGGCCTGCCCTCACAAGGAGGCCCCAGGAAGCGAACCCGGGGCCTCCCATATGGTAAACAGGAGCTCTATCGATTGAGCCACACCTGCTTCCCCATGGAAAATAATTTAAACAAAAACTGAAAGTTATAAAAAAAGACTGGAGATACAAGCACTTATAAAAAGAATAGAAAAGGTAATGAAGAGACACATTCTTCTAATAAAGTTGTAATAGAGTTCTTTGTCTAAAATTGTCACATCTTTCTTACAAAAATTACAACAGAAAAACAAGAGGATTTACAAAATCATTTCAAAGTAAACACTTTACCAACCCAGTTGAAACAAATCTGTGCTGATTGGCTTTATGCAACAGTTTTTCATGATGGTTTATAGATAAGTATGCTTTCTTCCCCCAGATTGTTGGAGACTTCTGTTTGTAAGTCTGTGGTTCAAGAGTGAAACCATAAGATAATGAGTTGAAAAATTTTTTAAGTTGAAAGAAAGCAACCACCAACTAGAATTCTATATCCAGCAAAAATGCCTTTTAGAATTGATGAAAAGGGATGTTTTCAAACAAAAAAAAAAAAAAAAAAAAAAAAAAAAAAAAAAGCTGAGCAAACTCCTCACCAGCAGGTTTCTGTTAAAGAGTACTAAAGGGAATTCCCCAGCAAAAATACAGTGAACGGAAGCACACAAATAAAGGTAGAAATAAAGAACACAGAAAAAGGTAAATAAGTGGGGAAATATAAATGAATATTCATTATCTAAAACAAATAATAGTGTAAAGCAGTGTTTAAAATACATGTAGAATTAAAATTCATGACAATAGTAGCACAAAATTTGGAAGGGATATAAATAAAAATAATGTGATAATGTCTTTGAATCATTTGAGAAGTGGTGAAAAAAAAAAAAAAGACCAATTTAATGCAGATGTAATAAACCAAGAATAAATGTTTCAATCACTAGGCAAACCACTAGAAACAATAGGATATATTTCTACAAGTTAATAAATGAGGCAAATGGATGATTAAAATACTTAATTATCTAAAGACTTCAGGTAAACCAAAAACAGGGAAATAAGAACAGAAGGGGCAAATAGAAAATAAAGAGGAATATAGATTTAAACCCAAATATATCAGTAATTACGTTAAATGCCAATGGGCTTAACACCCAATTGAAAGATTTTTCAGAGAAAATAATAAAGTAAAGCTTAACTGTAAGATGCTTTCAAAATTTATGTCTTAGAGCACATTTCAGAGGGGAGCACATTTCGTAGAGGAGCACATGTCGGAGGCGAGCACACTTCATAGGTGCTGTGAGCGGGCGCCGGCGGCAGACGGATGGCTGACATGCGGTGGCCCTGGCCCGGCTCCTAGGGCTGCTGCTGCCCGCCCCCGCCCCGGGCGGCGCGCCCTTCCAGCCCACCTGGAGTCCCTGGACGCTCGCCAGCTGCCCGCCGGGTTCAACCAGGCCAGGGTCGGCGTCTTGGTGCAATGGTCGTCTCCTCCGTGCCCACCTTCCGCAACAAGTGATTCTGGTGAGTGCCCCGCCGGGGCCCCCTTGCCCGCCAGCAGCCCTCGCGGGCGGCGCTGAGTTGGGGGTGAGGAGGGATGGTCTCCCCGGACACCCCCAGCGCTCCGGAGTGTCCGCAGCCAGCGGCGCAGACCAGGACCCCAACCACTGGCTGGGGTCATCCGAGGGCTGCGAAGCTGGGCCCCAAATTCCTGCCCACGGAGTCTGCCCCCAGGTGTTCTCCCCCAGGTGGTACTGGCAAAAGCAAAAGATACCACAGTTTGTGGACTTTATGAAACATAATTACCCTCCTGGATTCAAATATGAAGATTTTTAATGCCAGTCAGTGGGCAGATATTTTTCAGGCCTCTGGTGCCAAATACGTTGTCTTACCTTCCAAGCATCAGGAAGGATTCCCCTTGTAGGGTTCAGAGTATTCGTGGAATTGGAACGCTGTAGATGAGGGGCCGAAATCTTCAAGGTGGTTGATGTAGCCATTCGGAACAGAACTGACTTGCGTTTTGGGTTGTACTACCCCCCATTTGAGTGGTTTAATCCACTCTTCCTTTGAGGATGAATCCAGTTTGTTTCAAAAGCCACAGCTCCCAGTTTCTAAGACGTTGCCTGAGCTCTACGAATGAACAACTATCGTCCAGAGGTGCTGTGGGCGGATGGCGATGAAGACCCGACCGATCACTACTGGAACAGCACCGGCTTCTTAGCCTGGCTCTACAACCAGAGCCCGGTTCTGGACACGGTGGTCACCAATGACCACTGGGGAGAAGGTAGCGTCTGCAAGCACAGCGGCTACCAAACCTGCAGTGACCACTAAAACCCAGGGTACCTTTTGCCACATAAATGGGAAAACTGCATGACAACAGACAAGCTTTCCTGGGGCTACAGGAAGAATGCTGTGACCTGAGATTATCTCACAATTGAAGAGTTGGTGAAGTAAGTTGTCGGAACAGTTTCATGTTGGGCCTGCACAAGATAGCATAATTTCTACAATTTTTTGAGTAGCGATTAAAGCAAATCCCCTGGCTAAAAGTCAATGGAGAAGCCATTTATGAACCCCAAACCTGGAGGCCCCAGAATGACACTGTCATCCCAGAAGTGAGGAACACGGCCAAACCCAAGGAAAGACTGGTCTATTCCATTTTTCTCCGATCACCCACCTCATGGCCGATGTTCCTCGGCCAGCCCCAAACAACTGTGGGGCCAACACAGGTAAGCCTACTGGGACATGGAAAGCCCTTAAGTGGATCTCTGCGGGGAGCGCCAGTCTCGGGGTGGAGCTGCAGCAGCTGATAGCCAGCTAGCTGCTCTACCTGTGGGGCTGGACGCTTGTCCTACAGAGTGAACTCTAAGGGGCACAGGGTGGAGAGCGAGAAGCACCGCAGTACCTGGGGGTCGCACGTGCAGAGGGGTCAGGAAAGAGCACTGATTGTTTACGCAGTTCGACTCTTTCCCCCCTACATTCTTTCTTACTCTTTTAGCTCTTCAGAGCACTTTGCCATTCAAATCTCTTCACAGCCAACTGGTTTTCACGTGTGACTCAAAGGTGGAGCTTGTGCGTTTTAGCGCAGCTAGGAATTAGTGGTGAATAATAAATTTAGTCTAAAATATAACAAAAAATTTATGTCTTAAATATAAGGATACAGAAAAGAATGGAAAATATATACCACAAATTTTTAAAAACACTTACATCTGCTTATCTATTATCATATAGAATAGATAGTGTGCCATTTAAAAATGAAGATCTAATGATAATCATGTGAATACAATTAGCTCAGGGTATTTTTTATTTTCATTTATTTATTTATTTATTTATTTATTTATTTATTTATTTATTTATTATTTTACTGGGAGGTCCCGGGGATCGACCCCAGGTCCCTCCATATGGGAGGCAGACGCCCAACCAGATGAGCCACATCCTTTGTGAATACAATTAATAATGTAATTTCAAAAAATAAAAAGTCAAAAAGTGACAAAACTAAAAGAAGAATAGGCAAACCGAGTTTTGCACAAATATTTTAAGAAATATCTCAATAACTGATCATAAGAAACAGAAATCAGTAGACATACAGAAGCCTTAAATAACACAACTTGACCTAATTGACATATTTAGGACATCCATACAATACAGGCAGAATAATATACTTTTCAAGTGCATATGGAACATGTACCTAAATAAACCATATGCTCTTTCATAAAAGAAATCTCAATAAATTTCAAAGGTTTGAAATTCTAAAAAGGCATTTTTACCTAATAGAATTGAGCTAGAAATCATTTTTAAAAAGCTAATTTAAAAATTCAGAAATGTCTGTAAATTAACAAATACCCTTTAAATAATCACAGATTGAAGAAAAATCAAGATAGAAATGAGAAAATAGTTGGAACTGAACAGCAATGAAAATACAATATATTAAATATTGTGGAATGAATGTAAAGTGGTACTTAAATGTCATAATAGACTTAAATGCATATATTAGGAAAAAAATGCTGAAAAATCAATTATATAAGCCTATATCGCAATAAATCAGGAAAAGAAAAGAAAATTAAAGCCAAAGAAAGTGAAGGAAGAAAAGAAGATTAAGGCAAAAATTCACAAAATACATTATACATATACATATGTAAATTAAATATATAAAATTCAGAAAGATAGAAAAGGATACCAGAGGAGCTCTTGCTGGTCTAGTTCCCACCCAGGCACCAGACATGTTAGTGAAGAAGCTTTAGAATATGTCAGTCACCATTTGACTGATGCTCCATGAGGGATACTGAGCAAGAACTGTCCAGCTGAACTCAGTCAACTCCCAGATTCATGAGGAAAAAAAATTATCCTTATTTTTTAAGTCACTATTTTGGGATGGTTTGTATGGAGCAATACATAACAAGAGCAGATGTGAAGGTTTTTTAAAAAAATTTCAAACAGATTTATTAATTCATATTGAGAAGGGGTATGACCCTACATTTACAAATGTTGGATATTACTGCAAGAAAACTTAAGAAAAATTTTAAAAAGCAGTATAGTAAGTGCTTGCTCATGAAGTCACAGATATATTGCTTACATGATAAATGAAAACCAAACAGTTCTGTCCCAATGCTATGCAAATGGATATTTTAGTTGGAAATAAAATATTCAATAATAGTATCATAAGAAGATTTTAAGTATCATACATTTCACCTTGATAAAAATGAAGATGAAATGCTCTAGAAACTATTTATTAAAAGTGCCTCTGATATGTCCACACAAAGACTTGTACACAATTGTTCACAGCAGCTTTGTTCATTATAGCCCCAAATGGGAAATAACCCAAGTATCCATAAACTGGTGACTGGATAAAAAAATGTGGTGTAATCTTTATAGTGGTTCAGCCATAAAAAAGGAATGAAGTACTGCTACATGATACAACATCCCACATAAACATATTCAATTACTTTTTTTTTTTTCACAGTTACTCCAAAGAATGACCTTCTAACTTAGACTTAACAATTTGCCTTAAATATTCCCAAACCCATCCATGAAAAGTTGGAATTTTAATCCTGCCTGACACTATGGTAGTTCACTTAAGGGTAATCCTTGATCTGTGGTCAAATCTGAAAGGCAAGAAGACACTTTGGTTATATGAACAGTTTCATTCAAATATTAACTAAAAAACAAACAAACTATGTACTAGCACAAATAAGTTATCTTTCTGTCTTTAAATGCTATCTAGTGGGGTAAAAGATAATTGTAGTTGGGAGGTTTAAGCCAAATGTAATTTTTTAAACAAAACTATGTTGAAAGATTTACATTTTTCCATAAATCATTGAATTTACAACTAAATAATCTAAGATTATACTTTTTTCAGGATCAAGGCAGAAACAGAAAAGAAATCTCAATGACTCCAGCCTCTTTGTATCTGCTGAAGAAGTAAGGTTAACCTACTACTTTAAGAAGTTAACTATCTACATATTTTAAGTTTTCTAATAAATTTGTGGATTTTTCTATAAGTTTGTCCACGTGTTAGATGAAAACATGGGATCCAAGTTTGATAACATTGGCATGAATGCCATGGCTAACAATGATAATGCAAGTACCTTAAATTTTTTGAGGTTTCAAAATACCCTTGACTTAAAATTTCTGAAGATGTAAATATTTTTGAAGAACCTTTTTATAGCACCTTACAACCTAGAAGGAATGGTTTCTCATCTCCCAAGCTGGGCAGCATGTAGGACTTAAAAACACTTAAGCTACAGCCTTTTAAACGTTACTTTAATTTGTTTTAGGGAGGCAGGCTACTTTAATAATGTGTGAGTTTGCTAAGTAACTTTATGTGCTTTATAGAAATTTTAATTATTTCTGATATCGATAGTATTGTTTTCTATTCTTTACCAGTAAGTTTGTTCATGGGAGGAAATATGTAGAGCATTTGCATCCTTCCTGGTCTTTAATTTGTAAAATATTAATCTTGGACAATAAATAATGATACAGAAGAAAACAAATAAGCAGTAGATTTTGCATAGCGGATGGGAAACGAGCTGCAGGCCATGGCAGGCCAAGTGTTCCTGTTATTCAGTAGGGTGTTCTTTGGGACTGCCAATGGGCTGCAGTGTGCTGAGTTCATCTTTCTTCTTCTCCCTTCCCAAGGGTCTTAGAGAGCTTAGATAGGCAGCTCAAAGTGATGACTGGTCTTAATTTTTGCTGTTCATCCATTTTCCTTGATCTTGCTGTCTGATTCCATACGTTCCAGACTGTTCAGTGAATTTTAAATAAACTTCTAAGATGAAGGGAAATTTCTTGCTCATTGTTTGCCCGAAATCTTGGCTTGTGTTCATTTTATTAAAGAAAAAATAAGCTCCCAAAATGCCTATAACATCAGCTACTAAAATTCCTTTGAAGATTTTATTTGTCTGTGCTTCTACAGTGTGGGCCATCCTGAAGTGCCAACATGAGAGCAATAGGAAGGTTTAATACTGTATAGATGTGAATTTTCCCAAAACTGATCTGTGGATTCAATGCAATCCCAATAAAATCCCTACAAGGTTTTCTGAGAAAAATTGGTAAGATGATTCTAAAACTTATATGGAAATGAAGAGCATCAAGAATAGCCAAGACAATCTTGAAAATGAAGGGGGAAAGTAGAAAATTTACATTACCACATTTCAAGATTTATTTTAAAGCTATGGCAATTCAAACAATATTGTATTAGAGCAATGATAAGTATATATATCAATGGAGCAAAGGGTATAGAAAGAGACCCATATATATCTGATTTATGACAAAAGTGGTACTGCAATGTACTAGAGAAAGAATTTCTTTTAAACGAAAGTGCTGGATTAATTATATATTCATGAAAAAGAAACTTGCCCACCTATCTCATAACATAAATCAATATATGAAAAGCCAAAAAATAGAGCTTCTAATAGCTAATATAGTGGAATATTATCATGATTTTAAGTTAAACAAAGCTTCTCAAATAACATGTCAAATAGTAGCAACAGTGAAAGAAAGAGTGATAAATTGGATTTTATCAAAATTACCAACTTTTATTCATCAGAAGACACATCAAGAGCACAAAAACCAAGTCAAAGAGAAAAAATATATGTAATACACATAGATAACAAAAGACTCATTTCCAGTATGTATGTACATCTCAAAATTTCATACACTACTTTAAATAATTGTGAAAAAAACATCTGGCTGCATCTATTAAAGCTGAGATTACACATACCCTATGACCACCCAGAAATTCCACTTGTAGATGTTTATCCAAGAGAAAATAATATTTATTTGTAACAAAATATAAACATTCAAGAACATTCATGGAAGCATGATTCAAAATGGTTAAATACTAGAAACAGCTCAAAAATCCATCAAAATTAGAAATTGATAAACTGTAGTGTATTAATACAGTAGAATACACCATAGCATTGAAAAATAATGAACTTCTGGACATGTTAAGAACAAGGATAAATCTCATGTAAAAAGGTTAATTGATAAAATCCAGACACAAGAAACCATTTATAAGTATGTGTGTGTGCATAGCACATTCAATTTATTTAAAGTTCAAAACCAGGAAAAGTAATCTATGATGACAGAAGTCACAAGAGTGGTTGCTTTAGTTGGCAGTGGTGGTCATGACTGGGGTGGTGGTGAGGTGATTTTTGGGGTGCTGGTAATGTTAAAAATTTTGAACTGGATGGTGGTCACACAGCATGATGACTTTGTAGCAATTTGTGCACTTCATAGGATGTATGTATGTCATATTTCCACAAGAAAGTAAAATCTGGAAAATATCTGTGGCTTGCCAAATTTAGGAAACAAATTTCACATTTTTCAAAGTAGGTATTGAAAACTTGTTCTCTGTCTAGATCTTACACAGAAAAATCTCTTTGTAAGACTCTACATTTTTGATACTTTATGCATCATTTTGAGAAATCATGGTTATTAATAACTTAATAACTCATTAATCACATCACATAAATAAGTACTACTTCGGTTACATAGTGGTAAAATACATCAAATTTCGTATTTGAGAAAGTTGGGGAAATATCTCAAGTGGAGCAGTAACTACTAAAAGGTGGTCTTCATTAATTAATTTATTTCCCAAGATACCTTCTTTATATCTAAGGGATAAATTAGTCACTTCAATTTTCTCTAATTCCCACTAATAAATTGGATTGCAATTAAAGGCCCATTATTTTTTTCAATCCGTCTTAAAACACTTTCTGGAAATAAATCTGTATGAAAATAGTAGCCAAGTATTGTTAGGTCTGTTAGGGAGTTCTATTCAGAAATAATTTCCAAGATTTCTTAGATTTAAATTACAAAAGAGGTAAATCAATATACTAAATTCAGAATCTAATAGAAAATTATGAGTTATAATTTAAGAACAAAAATTTTTCAAGTTGCTCCCCATGTGGCTATTTCAGAGTTCCAACTCTGAAATGCTGCATTAAAAAAACTTTATTCCCTAAATTACTTAGAACACTTTTTGATGTTTGTTTTAACAGAAGCTTCCATTTACCATGAGAAACCTTCATAATCAAATTTCCTTTGAAAAATAATGACTTAAAATAGAAGGAAAAGTTTTCTTTGCTCCAAAAAATGTGGAAAAACATTAGAAATTTTATAACTCTGAAGTTATTCCATTCTTTGTCAAAATAGCAGGTACAGCTTGATGTAATTAGAATATGTGAATCAGAGTAATTTAATTGGGAAGCGGATAGTCACTTTCTTATTTGAGCGCACACAATTTAAAATAATGATAATATCTGAGGAAGCAGCCATCAATATGCTGACTTTGTTGGAGGGTTATTCTTCTGTCAATTTTTATTTTAGAATGCGATTCTGACTGAATTAACTCATCTTCTAAACTGCAAGTTTCTGTAACACTCACGTTATCTCCTAAGAATTACTTCAAAGCTACATTGTTGAGTGACTTTTATCCAAGTAATCAAGGAAAAAAAACAAAACCCTTTTATATGAAATTTTAAGTGGAAGCAATAGTTCAAAACTGATCTTTTTGCTCAATATAAAATTCCTTATTGATAATAAAGAATAGACAGAAATCACTCTGTCTAATAGGTAATTAAGGGGAAATTTCAAAATCCATTGGAGTCAACTAAAAATATTTTAACTACTAGATGGGATTTTTTTTATTATACAGTATGAATTTTAAGATTCAATCATTTAAAATCCCAGTATTGTGATCTATAATTTAACTTGAGATGCTAATTTTAGAACTAAGTTGTATGAAAATATGCCTTTGATATGTACATTTAAAATTTTTTTTATATAAAGAAAGACACTTAAAATTATTCATCACACAGTAAATATGTTTTGTAGTTGGCTGACTGGAAAAATCCCATAAGTAAAGATGGAGCAGCAGCTGCTGACCTCCATCCCCCCATCCCTGGAGCAATTGTGGGTCCTTTGTTCCCTGGCAGGTGGCTGCAGACTGAAGGGTTTGCAGGGGTCCTTGTTAGCCATATGGGGACTTCATCCTGCTTCACCCAGGATGCCAAATCCATCTTCCTCCAACTGAAATAAAACAGCCATAGGGTTTTACACCTTGTCAGGCTACAAAAGAAAGAATTGTATGTAAATTAGAAGGCAATGAAATGCAACCCTCTCTTTCTGCCAAATTCTGCTTTTGGTGGTCAAGAACATCCTATTGAAGCAATGAAGTATGAAAACCAGCTTCAACCAGTTGGCTGGACCTGTGCAGATGAAGCCCCTTGCTGTCCTCACTTGAACTTGCTTCATTAACATAGTAAATTTCCCACCCAGGGGTGGAGTTATCTGTCCTATTTTTGATCATGCAATGTATGTGCAAGAGTGATTTCCTGAACATACTAATCATACAGTTATATAACTAGCTATGTATGATTATCCGTATGCATAACAGCTAATGCATAATCAAAGCAAATGCTAAATAGTAACTTAGGTGTTTAAGCAAAAGCAAAACCACAGCATGGAGAGTCGGGTCTGAGTCACTTTAGACTGACCTTGGCTCCTTACCTCTGCAGACGTAATAAATGTGAGTTTGCCTAACTCTTGTGTTGAAGTTTTCTTCATGCCATCTCTGGTTATCCATAAAGGCCCTGCCTTGAGGTCTAACAAATTGGTGACTCCGCCGGGACTAAAACAAATAAATAAAAATGGTAACCAGAGAATGCTTAAAAAAAAAAAAAAA
>JAQZBX010067939.1:0-15842 GCA_029593785.1 Cabassous unicinctus
ATTTAAATTTAAATTAATTAAAATTAAATTAAATTAAAAATTCAGTCTCTCAGTTGCACTAATCACATTTCAAGTGTGCCAAAGCAACACGCGGCTAATATCTACCATATGGGATGGCGCAGAGAGAACATTTCCATCATCACAGAAAGTTTTATTGGGCAGCGCTATTCCAAAGTCTCTGGAAGGTTGAAATGACATATTCTAGATGCACTACTATCCCGCTCATCCTCCTTTGTACTTTCACACAGTGTGACCAGACCTCAAGCCCATACTGCACATTTGGTCACTCTCCTGCAGAACATAGAGTAGCTTTCTTTTCTTTTCTGGACACATTATCTTTTCTTTTTTTTTCTTTTCTGGACACTTATCTTTTCTGGACACATTAGTGACTAATTCTTACTAATGGTGGTCCACTCCCTCTAGTTCACAGCATAGGCCATGTGGGGATTGGATCATGTCCCCTACAAAGACAAGGTCAAGTCTTAACCTCTGGTCCTAGGGGTGTGAACTCCTTTTTACATGGGCCTTGGACGATCACCTAACTTACCTGGCTTTTCGTTTCTTCCTCATTCAGACCAGGGAATTAGATTAGACAGATGCTCCCTAAAGGGACATTCTGTGAACGTCTGACCAAACTTTGTACATACACCAAGAGCTGTATAAGTCCCTTCTCTCCTACAGCCTTATTGTGGCTTCCCGGTGCAACTGGAATAAAGCCCAAGCCTCTTCCCACAGCCTTCAAGGCTCCCCAGGATCTGCCCCGACCACCTCCTGACCGTGTATATCTTTCACCCCCACTCACTGTGCTCGAGTCACACTGCATGCTTTCGTCCTCCTGACTTTCAAGTTTGTTAATGCCCCAGAGTTTAATAATTTGCTTCAGAGCATCCCCATCATTTGAGATTTTATGTGTGCATAGGTATGTATTATACAGACAGCTCCATTATCCTCATTATTTGTGGATTCTGTATTTGTGAATTCGCCTACTCACTAAGCTTTGTTTGTAACCCCAAAATCGATACTTGCTGGACTCTTCATGGACATGAGCAGAGGGGTAAAAAAATCTGTCACCTGACACCTTCCCAGCTGAGGTTGAATAGGGTGACACTGCCTTCTTGTTTCAGCTCTCGTACTGTAAACAAGTGTCCTTTTCATGGTATATTTAGTGTCACGTGTTTTTGCATTTTTTGTGCTTTTTGATGCTGATTTTGCTGTAAAATGGTCCCCAAGCATAGTGCTGAAGTGCTGTCTAGTGTTCCTAAGCACAAGAAGGCTGTGATGTGCCTTATGGAGAATATATGTGTGTTGGATAAGTTTCGTTTAGGCAAAAGATAGAGTGCTGTTGGTCATGAGCTCAATGTTAATGAATCAAAAACATGTATTAAATAAGGTATATTCTCTAAACAGAAACACACCCAAAACAAGGTTATGTATTGATCAGTTGACGAAAGTGTTGTGATGAGAGGCTATCAGGAACCTAAACCTGTATTTCCCCTAGAAGCAATGGTTCCGTATTGGCTAATTCAGTATTCACGGCATGTTTATAGAACATAACTAACATGAATACCAAGACTCAACTGTATATGTATGTATGTGTTTACTGTTTGCCTCCTTCCCAAGAATGTAAATTCCATGAGGGCTGGTACTTTGCCCTGTTGACTGTGTCATCTCCAGACTTAGTACATGCTAGACAATAAATATGTGAGAGAACAAGTACGTGGTTGAATAAAACAATGAATAAAAAATAAAGCAAAAAAGAAAGAACAAGTGCCAGCAATAGGTCAGGAGAAAGAAAACCTCAATCCAGGTCCTCTGTCCATTCATTCTTCCTATATCATGGGTCTGAGAACTTTATCCAAGCTTGTGGATCAGGGGCATTATAAGGCACACTGGGAAATCCATGACGGCTCAGCGTGGATTCCCCACTGCACATTTCATGCCCTGGAATGCCGCCATCTCCCTGCGCATTGCCCCCTTCAGCATGGCGCTTTGCTGAGCAGGTACCTGCTGGTTTTATTTGCTGCTCTATCCCACAGGTCTACAACTGCTCCTGTCATATAATGGGCACTCAATAAATGTTTGTGGAGCCAGAAATAAAAAAAAAGGGGGGGGGACTGTGGTATTTTGTGAAGAGGGCTCATTCTGAAGTTCATCATAAATGCCTTCCTCTTCCCTCCAGCAGATACCTACAAGGCACCTGACGTTCACGTGGTGTGCTCTAAGTCCTGCAGTTGTGCCCCTTTTACATTTTACCCTCTCAGCTATATACACGAGTCCTAGCTGCTGGATTTAGATGTCTGTCATTTGATTGTGTATAAAGATTTTTTCAAAAGAACTGACTGTGTTAGTTTGAGTTTGTTGTGGACTCCAGAAAATTATGTTCTTAAGCTACTACATTCCTGTGGGTGTGAACCTATTGTGAACCTTTGATTAGATTAGATTCAGTGAAGGGTCATTTGATTAGATTACTCTGGTAAGGCATAGCCCAGGGTGGGTTTAATCCTTTTACGAAAGTCCTTTGTAAATGGAATGAATATATAGAGAAAAAGGCTGCAGAGACAGAGAGGAACCCACAGAAGATGAGAGAGAAAGCCATGAGAGCAAGAAGCTGAAATCAATGGAACCTGGGGGAGAGGAAGCCGGAAGCTGAAAGCAATGGAGCCCAGAGGAGAAGGCAGAGACTGGCAGATGCCGCCATATGCCTGGTCCCCCACAGCTGCTGCTCTGAGAGAAAGCAGCTCCTGCTGATGCCTTGATTTAAACGCTTACATGGCCTTAGAACTATTAAGCTTATAAGTTAATAAATCCCCATTGTAAAAGCCAACACATTGCTGGCATATTGTCTTGGCAGCCTTACCAAACTGAGACATGGACAGAGGCATGCAGATCCTCTCCCTCCTCTCCGAGAGGCTCCTCGGGTTTCTGATGGCATTGCGAAGGTGTCATCATCATGGTGAGAATGGCTCCAGTCTCTTTCCTCTTAAGCAATTGGGAAATTGCTGTTTTAAGCTACAGGTGTTCAGATCTTGGCACTGGGAGAGAAAAACACCCTGGAACTGGCCTCAGCACTTGTGTGTGTGTCTCTTGGTGCTTTCCACTTGCCTTCACTGATGGGGCCTAGGGCAAGGGCCCAGGGACTCGGGGTTGGCACTTGTGGACACTGAATATTATTCATACCAAGGCGCTAGCTGGGTTCCAATAACATCCAAAGGAAGAGTCTCATTTTTCATTGAATTCAAATACAATCCCTACCTATAATTCTGCATGATATTTTTCCTCTTATACTTTTGATTCTTCCAGGCCTGCAAATTAATTTATAAAATAGAAACCAAGGCAGAGAAAGTGACCTGCCTCAAGAAGGAATCTGCATGAACTAGAGCTATAACAATATAGAGCTGGAAAAGGTCATCCTGACTGTCCATGCATCTGTCCGCCCTCATTCAGTTTCGGTTATCTTCCCTCTGTCAGGCACTGGGCTAGGCCCTCGTGATATATAAAGACCAACAGGACATGGATCCTGCCTTCATGAACTTACTTATCAAGCTTTACAATGAACCATATGTCAGGTAGAATGTGAAGGTGCCTTGTGCCATTCTCCTTCATGGCTGTTCGCTATCTACTAACCAGCCCAGTCCGTCTTCTCTAAACAGTTTCTGGTGGGCCTGTGTCACCGTGGATGGGAAAAGATGAGGCTTGAGTGATTATCTCAGTTCCAAGGCCACATCACGCCGGAGGACCTGAATGCTATCTCCTGGCATTCCTGAAGTATAAAAGACTCCATTTCCTACTTCTTTCCTTACAGACTGGTTACAATGAGAAGTTGTCCTGACTTCTGTTGTGGAAAAATATTGCCCATAATTGACTACAAAGGAGTAATAAAATGCAGAATTAATGATCATTAGCAGGTCTCACAAGGATCATCTCCTCAATATTCCTAATGAATGAGTGATTAAGAGAGTGGGCTGGGGGCCTGGGCCACTGGGGCACAGTGTCCTCTTCCATTTCCTAGGTGGGTAATGAAGGCTGCAGGTGCCCTGGCCTCATATGGAAAAGGGGGGAAATAAAGGAACCTAATCCGTGGGGTTCTTCTTAGGTTTACTTACTAATATGTGCTCAGTGCTCAGAATGGTAACTGGCACATCTGAAAGCTAAATAAATATTAGCTCTCCTCCTCCCCTTCCTCCTCGTGTGTGCTATATATATTCTTTGCAGTATTTACCAATGATGTTTCAGCCCTCAGAGTTGACCTGGTCAGAAACTACAGCCAACTGCCTGCCTGATATCAGGACTTGAGTGACCAGTGTATGTGTGATATATGTGTGTGTGCGCCTGTGTCTATGGGGGGCTGTATCTGTGTTTATATATATATTAGTTTATTTATCCATCCATCTAGATATCCATCTATCCATCCATCCATCCACCTACCACCTACCCACCTATCAGCTGACAGTACAAGATTGAGCTCCCCTCTCTTTCTGCAACAGTGTAAAAAAGGACTCTGTGTCCCCTCAATTAGAAAAGACATAAAAAGAGGAATTGAGTGGAATGAGATTGGTATTTAAGGGAATCTTAACTAATGAGATAGGAAGACCTTGAAAGGCAGTTTTCTCGATTTTGTCTGAATGCTTCCGTTTGTGGAAATGAAGATTAATGGTTTGTGAGTACTAGATAAACAATACAAAGAAAACAGAGACTAGGGGAGAAGTCACCAGCCAGGGTGTTTTTCCTCAGCAAATGTCATTTGCACAGCACAACCAGTCTTGGCTTGGCTGGCTTTTTCCCCCTTTTGGTTTGGAGATCAGCAGAGAAGTCTATCAAGGTCCTGTCAGCAGGGACACAGGTTTCTATGGCGTGTCCATTCATGAAGAATGCTCCTCTTCTGAAATTGTCCAGTTATCTTACTTGACAATTAATAGAGTGCTGTCTTCTGTGAAATTGCTTGGACTCATTTTTAACATTTGATGTCGTTATGTGTAACTGTTTTCCCAAACAGAGTACACTTTCTCAGGGACGCCAGAACCAGCCTTCTGCCTTTGTGTATGTCCCACCTGTGCTCCTGCTCCCATCCCTGCTGGTTGTCTGTGTCATGGTACTGAAAGGGAAAAGAGCAACCCCACGGCAACCACGGCATGCTTAGACTGCGGCTCCACAGCAGGGAGGCACTCATTCTAGACCTCAGAGCGCTTAGAACAGAGCGAGCTGAAGACCCGGCAAAATGGCTTCTTCATTAAGGTTTTTACATGTGCTTCCCAGCAGCCCCCAACTCCAACAGGATACTTTAAATAAGAACCCGCAGTCACATGCCCTCCCCGAGGACTACCAAAATTCTATAACAATGTTAAGAATCCAGTTTTGGGAATTATAGATAAATTCCTTTTATCTCTATTTTCTCTTTTTAAAGCAGATTTCATTACATATGACTGAATTCTTAACAAAATACTATACCCTATAGTATGGGCTATTTTGTAAACCAAAGTAACTAAATGGTATATGATAAGTAAGAGAAGTGAAATATCACTCTTACTGGGCAATCTTACCGATGGCTCCAGGAGCTGAGTCCGGACACTCTTGGGCTAGAGGGGCCTCCAGATGGCTGTTTAACCCCTCAACGTGCCCGACTTCCCTGGGCATCACTCATGAATTCCCCATCATCAACCAAGACCCCTCTTCTCCTACCTGCTCCTACCCTATTCCAGCCCCTCACCACCTCGTGCATGGATTATTGCAACAATCCCTCTGAAAGCCTTTCCATGCCACTCAGCCCTCACCGTGACCCTGTTCTAAATTATAATACCATTTGTAATCTATATCACATAGTTTATCACTCAAAATTTCATGATCGTGGATGATAGGGTATTAGCTCATGAAGCAGGACGTGCTCTCTGTCTTCATACTGCCCCCCAGAAACTGGTGAGCACAAACCTGAGCTCTGGGCTACTCTAGCCGGGACAGGACCACCAGATTGGCAAGGAGTCCCACGGGGGCAGGGAGGGAATGTGTCCGAGGCTGTGCCAGGTGCTCCTCTTCAGGGCATGGAGCCACAGTCCACTGCCACAATGTGCCACCGCTGCACCTGCACCCACTCACACCTGTGAGTGCTTTTGGGAAGCCGTTGATAAAGGGTGAGTCAGAGAAACCCACTGCCAAGGTTCTGAAGCCTTGTAGGCAACAGCACAGGCAAGGGGTAGTAAAAATAAGGACAAGAACAGCTGGAAGTCACAAGGTCTGGGTTTGGAAATAAGCATTGCAATGCAGCCAATGCACCGGAGGTGGGGAGGTTCATCCATAGAGAAACAGGCAGGGGCGGCTAAAGTGAGCCAATGGTGGTAAATCTCTGGAGTGCAGAAGTTAGCAGATGATGAAATAATGGTCACATAGTTAAACAAGGGTTTGGGCAACAGAAGGAAAAGACCAAGGAAAAAGCAAGAACAGCAACTGATGAGTGCTGCCCAATCACCACATGGAGGGCCATCTACATGAAGACTCCCCCCCCACTCATTAGTAAAGTCCAGGTGCTGCTACCATTCATTGAAGACTCCATAGTCCACTTGATAACTATGAAGCTGTGCTGAAGCCGGGGACTCACCATGGGGACTGCCCCTCCCAGCAGTGTCCTGCCATCCAGGCTGCCCGCAGAGAGATGCAGCCGGCGGGGAAGACAAAAAACAAGTAGGGGCAGGCAGCCAGGCTGCCACAGGCTACGGAACCAGGCAACATCTGCATTTGGAAAGCAAATCTATGTAGGACTGGTCACGATGGTGGACAGGAAAGGAGGATACAAAGCCAGATGGGATTTAAGAGAGATCCAGTCCTGCTCTACACCTTTAGAAAAAGCAATGAAGCTTCCCTGACTAAGACATAAGACCTAAGACTCAGGGGTGGAAGGAAACTTAAAGAGCACTGAGTCCAGCCCCACATTCATCTCTTGAATTCCTTTGCAACCCATTCTGAAAGTGGCTGGAGTGGCTGGGGCTTGCACCCCGCCCCTCGCGTCCCCTCCTTCCCACCATGACTCTTCACATTTGAAGCAGCCCGCTTTATCTCTGGACAGCTTCAAATGCAGAATGGACTACAAAGAGGTTCCTGGTAGAACAGTGCTCTGATGCAAAGGGAAGATGCTCTTGAAGTGCTACTTCTTAACCTGTCTGATCCTACAGTATGTGGATGAAATGACTTTCTCAGCTTCTGGAACCCCTATGTCTTATTTCCTGTTCTCTTGGAAAAGTTTCACTGATAGTGATCCACTGCTCTTTTATTTCTCTACTTTCCATACTCTGGCAAACACACAGTTCTAGAATATTCCATCAGCATGGCCAGCCAATGATTCTTGAATAATAATGTGTTTTTTTCCCCCCTACTTTCTGCCTCTGGGCCTCACACATTTATTAAATGGGGCTCGATCACAGATTAAGTGAAGGTCACAGAATTACCAGTATTCACTGGGATCATGGGATCAGATTGATTCACCAGCGTATTTTAGGTTTACTTTGTTTCTTAGTTTGCCAGGGCTGCTATGACAAACACTACAGACTGGCTTAAACAACAGGAATTTATTGGCACTCTGTTTGGAAGCTAGAAGTGCAAAATCAAGGTATCAGCGGGCCATGCCTTCTCCAAGGTCTGTAGCCTGCAGGTGGTAGCTGGCTGGCAATCCTGCGTCACGTGGGAGATCTGCTTCCATCTCCAAATGTCCTTTGCTTATAAGGACTCCAGCCATATTGGATTAAGGTCCACCCTGATTCACTTGGCTTCATTTAAATAGCATCTTCAAAGATCCTATTTGCAAGTGAGTCCACAACCACAGGGCTGGGGATTAGGGCTTGAGCCTCTCTTTGTGGGGGACATGATTCAATCTACCATACTTTGTATGCAAAGTTGATTAACGATATGATGGAACTTGAAGCTCAAACCTCTGATGAATGAGGTTTTTGTTTTATGCTTTAGGTCAAATTTTTATTACTAAATAGTATCCATAACAAATACCACTTTAAATTTTGTAGCATCTTTTCCATTTTCCCTGATGGGTCTAAAAGGACTTCCAAACACATGTGCAATAAAAGATTAAAAAAGGGAAGCCTTATTTCTACTTTGCAAAAGAAACTCTGAACCAGGTACTAACAATCCCTGGAGTGACTGCACTAATTAACAGGGTTAGATCATAGATATTTTCAGTTTCTTCATTGTCTGCACAAGATTTCAGCGACAAGTGTTTCAAGGTTGTTTTTTTTTCCCACTCTCTTGAAAATAATGAAGAATGACTCAGCATACTGTAGGAGCTCTCTACATGGTACAAAATAACAGCCTTTTGCTCCTGTGTGCTTGGCCAGGACCCTCCTCACATGGTAAACATAAGCCTAGAGAGAAACTCTATCCCAGTAGCAACCGCTGGGGTCCCTCGAATGGACTAAACCACCTCATAGTTACTCCGTGTCTTTAAAATTTACAGCTAGTCTTCTCCTAACTATTTTAGGAAGCCTATGATTTGAATTTTATCCAATTTTTTTTATTTTACAATAAAATTCCACAAGCAACAGTATCAAGAACCCAAGAAGTACACACTTAGGCTATTGCTTACAATAAATTATCCTGCTGTCGGAACTGTTGCTGGAGAGGAAAGGTCACATTTTCCCATTTCACAACCTGCATGGAATCGGTGGTGGTTAACATAAGCCTTCCATGTGCATGATGAGTGTAATTTTTGAGCGACCTATCAAGCCGTCCTCTCCTGGCTGCCATGACACCCGCCTTCCACCTTAATGAGAACTGCATCAGGGGTATCATCCCCATTTGGCCTTTATAGTGGTTGCGCAGAGCACACTTCAGAAGTGAAACCTGAAACAGTGATAGCTAGGCTGGGCCAGCACAGGCATCCAGCATGGGCAGTGAGCTCTGTGGTGACAACCAGCTGCTCCAAGGACTCTGGAGGATGAGGGTGACGTATGTCACTTAACGGTGGGCGTTATATTCTGAACGCATCATGCTGCCACAGATCACTACAATGGAATGGTTAGGCACACCAAAATTTATTTATTTGTATTGGTGACCATGCCTCACCCACAAACCTTGGGATGCTCCACAGTATGTAAACACCTTGATAGATTTCTTTCTTTCTTTTCTTTTTTGTCTTTGAGAAACTGAGATGCCCTAAGAAATACTTTATAAGGATTGTAGACTAGAACCTCTTCTTCTAGCCTTGTGGCTGCCCTATCTGAGGCCAGGGTGATTTTCTGATTCACTGGCAGAAGCACAAGGACTGTGAGTTTTTTCCCTGGAGTGGAATGGGATGTGGAGTGCTGTATTACCCAAAAGGGTGCTGATGCAAAGTACCAGAAATCTGTTGGCTTTTATAAAGGGTTATAAAGGGTACTTGTTTGGGGTAAAAGCTTATAGTTACAAGGCCCTAAAGAGTCCAACTCAAGGTTGGTTTCTCATCAAAGTCAGTTGCCACGTGTTGAAGCAAGATGACTGCCGATCTCTGCAAGGGTTTGGCCTTCCTCTCTCTCAGCCACGGGCTGCCATAGGGCTTGTCTCTCTTTCCGGGGCCACGGGATCAAAGTTCTCTCCTTTTCCATGTCATGACACAGTTCTCTCTTCTGGCATCTATGGAGCTCTCTCATCCTGTCTATCTTCTTCTGCGTGTTTTCTTGAGCAAGTGTTCATTTATATAGCCCATCAAGGGGCGAGGACTTTAAAACTGAGTTACACCCTAATGATGAGGTCGAATCAAAGCCCTAATCTTAAAATGATTTAATGAAAGACATCTCAGCTGAGTCTGATACAAAGGGTTATCACACCCAGAGGAACAGACCAGTTTACAAACAAACTCTCTTTTTGGAATTCATAAATAATCTCAAATTGCCACAGGTGCCCAAATGTTTCCATGACCCACAGTAACTGAAAAGAAATTCACATATAAGAATGAGGGCATTAATTAGGAGTTTGAAGAGTTAATGGGGATTTTTTAAAAAAATCAGACCAACTCTTATAAATCCAATTTATCCTGGGAATAAGTTTATGGGCTTTAATGAAGAAGTGAAGGTGAGGAATAGAGGCAGGCTCTGCAACTCACCGGGTAGTGCCAATTTTAGGAATGTAAAAGGGGAACATGGCAGCTCTGAGTAGGTGAGATGGGGGCTGGGGCCAAACTGGATGGAGATACTGAAGGAAGGATGGACAGTGTTCAAAACAGAAACTTCTGCCTACTTGGCATAGGGGCTAGCCTTACACTTGACCAGAGGGGTCAGTGAGAAATGTGCCACATATTTAGAGCTATTAGTTCACAAGTCCTACTCTGGTTTCTTTCCACTTAGCCTGTGAAGGAGCCTCTTTGGCTGCTAGTACTTGAAAGTCACTGGTTTTGCAGATGTGCACTGAGAGAGATCTAACTGGACATCGGAAGAATGAGTGCCTTTTATAGCTCCTGTAAACAGTTTTATATCAGGAAATAGTCTGTCGAATAGGTCTAATCCAATTGTTTATAGCAGGGTTATCTTTCTTTAAAATATTAAGTTAAATACTAGATGTGTAAAAACGAATACTTATAACATGTGCAAGGGAAAATAACAGTATGCTCAACAATCAGCTGAAGAACCACAACATTCCCAGTAATTTTGAAGCCCTCTGTGTGTCCTTCCTTGGTCGCATCTCTTGCCCCCTATGACAGTTTGAATTTGGTGAATTCCAAAATGGACAAGACTGTGTCTTTGAAATAATCCATTTCTGTGGATGTGAGACCTTTTTGAATGGACTATGTCAGTGAGGTGTGACTCAGGTTAAGTCTCCACCCTCTTGCCGGGTCTGCTATAAACGGAGACACAGAGAGAGACACACATACACAGAAAAAGGAAGCCACCAGTTTTGACCGTCATGTGAGAGAGAATTCGAGGACTGCTAGCTGCCAGTGCTTAGGCACGAAGCCCCCAAGAGGCTGGGCCCACGGAGCAGCTCAAGAGGAGACCAGCCCTGACATATGCCTGATCGCCATGTGGCAGGACCCCAGGATTACCAGTACCTGACTTTGGTGGGACAGCATCTCTGATGATGCTTTGATTTGAACATTTCATAGCCTCAGAACAGTAAGCTTTTTCCCCTAATAAATTTTCCATTATAAAAGGCAATCCATTTCTGGTACTTTGCTTTGGCAGCTCTGTGGCAAACGAACACACACCCTAATAGATTACTGTTATGGTGGGCTTATTATTCCTATACATGTATACATTTCTTTCTAGTATATATTCTTTCTTTCTATCTATCTATCTATCTATCTATCTATCTATCTATCTATCTATCTATCTATCTATCTATCTATCTACACACACATATCCCTAAACAATATGTGGTTTTGTTTTGTATGCTTTAAAGTTCATTTCAATTGACTTATACTGATGGTATTCTTCTGTGGCTTTTTTCCCCCCTGGTCTAACAATATATTCCAGAAAGAGTCATCCATAAAGATGCCTACTGCCTACTGCTGAGGCTCATCCATTTTCCACTGCTATAAAGTATTCCTTTGTTTGTGTTTACTACAGAGTACTCCAATTCTTCTGTGGGGGCATTTTGGGATTTTTTTCTGGTGTTTTGTTATTACCAACATTTCTGCTATGAAACTTTTTGTACCAGTTTTTTTTTAGACTTAAGCGCAAACCTTTTTCTAGGGTCTAAGCCTAGGAGTGGAATTGTCAGGCTAGATCAGTCCACGTAGATAATGTCCATGCTCTCCAAAGGGGTAGTGCCAAGTTGCTCTTCTACCAACAACAAGTGTGCCTTCCAGGCCTGCACATCCTTACCTCAGCTGACGCTGCTGGTTTGTTAGCGTTTGCTAATCTGGTGGGCTTTTATCTCCTGCTGGTTTTACTTTGAACTTCCTAGATTACTAAATAAGGTCGAGCATTTTCCATGTTTATTGACCATTCGTGCTTTCTATGACATGCAAGTTAAAGCCTTTTACCATTCTTTCCATTGCATTTTTTCCATTATATGCAAGACTTCTTTGGCTCTTTGTTTTTGTTTTTTTTTTTTAATGATTACCTGATCTATACCAGGCACTGTTTTAGCTTCTGGGATACGGCAGTGAAGAAAACAAAGTTCCTCCCTCTTACATCCTAATATACAGAATAAATGAATAAACAAATGAGAAAATACAGCATGCACCCAATGCTCATAAACACTGTAGAGAACAACAGAGCAGGGCAAGAGAGCGAGGGTCAGGAAGGGCCTCACCAGGGAGGTGACATTGGAGCAGAGACCTGAAGGGAGTAAGAGATAGAGCCTGCAGATGCCAGGAGAAGAAAATCTAGAAAGAGGGAAAACAAAGAACAGGGGCCCTGAGGCAGGAGAGTCCTTGACTCATTCAAGAAACCAAAAGGATGCTGTGTGTGAGGGGGGCAGAATGTGCTAGAAGAGAACCAGCCGGTAGGTCAGAGAAGCATCACTGACCCTATCATGTGGGGCCTTGAGGCCAGTGTACAGATTTTATTTGGGGGCTGTGGGAGAATGCTGCAGGGTTTTGAGTAGAGGAGTGACCAGAAGATTTATGTTTGGAGGGGCTCATTCTGGCTGCTGTGTTAAGAACAGAAGGCAGAGAAGAAAGGAAGGCAGAAAACAGAAGTGTTTGGAGGCTAATTTACTAATCCAGGGGACAGAGAATGGTGTCTTGGTGTGGGGTGGAGGTAGTGGAGGTCGTGGGAATTGATCAGTTTCTAGACATATTATCAAACTATAGTCAACAGTGATTGCTGATGGATTGGATGTGGGGTATGAGGAAAAAGAGGCATCAAAAATAATACAAAGTTTTTTGGCCTGAGTGACTGCAGGGATGGAGTTGCCATAGCTGGAGATGGAGAAGACTGTGGGAGGAACAGCCTGGGGAAGTGAGAAAGGGGTTTGATTCTTGATGTGCTCTATTTGAGATGTCTATTAGCAGCTCAAAAGGAGATGCTGAGCAGGCAGTTGGTTATACGAGTTGGAATTCACGAAAGAGGTCCAGGCTGACGACACATATTCAGGAATCATCCGCATGAAGGTGGTCATGAGACTGGAAGAGGTCACCCAGGGAGTGAGGGCAGCTGCTGAGGAGAAGAGGTCCAAGGACCAGGCACTGCGGCCCCAGGGTCCCCGCAGGCCAGGGAGGAAGGAGGGACAAGTAAAGCAGCTGAGAAGGAACTGCCAGGGTGGAAAGAGGACATCACAGGGAAGGTGGCATCCCAGTAACCAGAACTGAGGATGACCGTTAGATTTGGCAACATCTCTAGCAGCCTATAGGTGGTGATGTGGCTGTAAAAGAGAAAGGGAGCCAGAAAGTAGAGAGTAGTCTTCAGATGAATTCTGCTGGATTCAGAGATTTAATGAGTGGCACCTCATCTAGAGCATTTGTCTCTGCAGAGTTCAAGGTTCTGTGCTACTTTCATTATTATTAGTTTTGATGGTTTCTAGGTGCCAAAACCTGGAACAGCTAGTAAGAACTTTGATTTCTCAATTAAGCAGGCAGCAAGCCTGGGTTACATTTTGTGTGTGTGTCTCTCTCATTCAATTGTGACCTAGGGCATGTGGTACACCTCAGTGCCATATCTCTGGGCTCTTAGCAGAGCTTTTCTAGTCCCCCAGGGAAAGGGCACCTTTATCTCAGCCCGGAGCCTCACTTCATTCCTGAGCCAACAGGTAGGGAGAGGGGATGGGGTATAGTTAGGGAGAGAGCAAGGGCAGGGGGCAGGGCAAAGGCAGGGCCAGCTTCCTGGGCGTGGACTGCAGGGGCGCAACAGAGCCCTGGGCTTAGAGGGGCTCACGCTGGTCCTGAAGCTCTCAAGCATTTTGAACAAGCGCCCCTACATTTTTGTTTTGCATATTATGTAACCTGTCCTGGGTGTAGATCAAGAGTAGGAGAAAGTGAGGCTCATGCAAGGGGGGGGGGCAGAGGTGAGGGCACAGGTGAGGCACAAGAGGTAAAATGAGATGAGGAGTGGAGTGAGTGTACTCATACCTGGGCAGACCGTTCCTGGGAATAACAACAAAAAAGTGATGGTACATTTTGAAGTGGTCAAGGTAAAGTGATCATATGAAATACGCCCTGCAGAATGAAAAACTGTTTTTTCAAAACATAACGTATTTAAAGGGAGAAAGAAAGAGAAAGAGATAGGTAGGTAGGTAGATCTGGAGGGAGAACCTATTGATTAAAAGACAAAAGATAGATCAACTGATCTAACTGTGAAATTTACCAGAAAATTGGAAATTTGAACCCTGAACACTGTTAAGGAATTATTGGTAATTATTTTTGGTGACAGTGGTATTGTAGCTATTTAAAAGTAAAGAGTCCTTGTAATTTGAAGGTTCCTATTCAAAAACTTGTGCATGAAATGATTTACTTCAAAAGAATAAGGGAGTGGGAAGTGCTAGGGATATAGGTGAAACCCAAAGGGTCAGGAGTTGCTAACTGCTGAATTTGGGAAAATGGGCACAATGAAGGGCTCACCGGCCTATTCTGCCTTCTTTTGTAAATGTTTGACATTTTCCATAACAAAAAGTTTAAAGAGTTCCTCTGCTCCAGGAGGCCTGGCTTCAGGCCACAGGCTGCAGGAAGGACAGAACTTACAGTTAAATAAACTATTTGGGTAGCTCCAAGTGCAGAGCTCTATTAAAGGGACTCAGGTGTCGGAGCTGCAGCGTGGCTCCAGGCGCTCCTGGGAAACGCCCCTGCTGCTGGCCCTGCAGGTAGGGCTTCCAGCGCGGAGGACCTGAGGACCCCGGTGACGAGCTGACCGCGCGCATCGCCGTCATTTGGCTACTTCTGCACATTGGGGCTGCCTTTCAAAACGCTCTGTTACTTAGAATCCATAAGCCAATATCCTGCAGCTATTAAAATGATGTCTAGGAAGACCAAGCACCCCCGAAAATGCTCAGTGAGGACAGCAGGATACGAGATTTTACATGGGTAGCGGCGCAGCAATATTAATATACAAGCGAAGAAGTGGAAGGAAAAACTTCAAAGTGATGATGGTTGTGCTTGAATGATGGCTGTTTTTTTTCCTTTTACAAGCGAAGAAGTGGAAGGAAAAACTTCAAAGTGATGATGGTTGTGCTTGAATGATGGCTGTTTTTTTTCCTTTATGCTAGTTTATAATATTTTGGAATAAAAACAAACTTTTGGGTGGGGGGGGGGAACAAAAGCCAAACCTTGCACAGTCTCCCCAAAGGCGTTCTCCTGTGACTCGAGTGATTTTTTTCGACACTGCTTCTCCATAAGCTCTGCTGGTAGCCTGGTCCCATAGGCCACCAAAAATGGTCTAAGAAGGCTCCTTGAGGTCCCTCCCCTGAACTCAGGGTTGAAATTCCTAACACAAGTCTAGTCAACCTTAACTGGACTCTCGCCAGATGGAGACACAGGCGCCTACCCCAGTGGTTCTCTACCTGGGGTTGCACACTGAAATCACGTGGAGCACTTAAAAATGTGCAGATGCCTTGCTCTTCATCCAAGGTTTCATTGACATTGGTCTGGGGTGGGGCACCTGGACTTTTAAAAGCTCCCCTGCTGATTCTAAGGTGCAGCCAGGCTTGAGCAGCCTGTCCTGTCCCTTTTTTGAGGGTTACTCATAAAACTCAGGTGGTGCCTATCCCTGAGCCCTGCTTCCAAGTATGTCACTGGACACCAGAGCTTCTCAAACTTTAACCTGCTTCACCTGGGCTCCACCCTCGGAGTTTCTGATGCAGGGGGTCTGGGGTGGGGCCTGAGAATCTGCATTTCTAACATGCTCCCCGGTGGTACAGATGCTGCTGGTCTGGGGACCCCACTGAGAACCTGAAATCAAGGCTGGGAACACCGTTGTAGCCTCCCCAGAGCAGAGCCCAAACCA
>JAQZBX010067940.1:0-15843 GCA_029593785.1 Cabassous unicinctus
TTTTCTTTCAATCTGTTTATGTGGTGTATTACATTGATTGATTTTCTTATATTGAACCATCCTTGCATACCGGGGATGAAACCCACTTGGTAATGGTCTATAATCCTTTTGATATGTTGTTGAATGTGATTTGCAAGTATTTTGTTGAGGATTTTAGCATCTAGGTTCTATATGAAGGAAATCTATTTCCTTCATATAAAAATTTTCAGACAAAATTTTTTTCAAGTCATGTTAAAAAATAGTTTGTTAAAATGTTCCATTTCCTCTATAAGCTATAGTTTGCTTATATAGAATTACTTGGTGAGCTCTTAAGGTTCTTCATGATTCCTTTTTTGTTTCTACTTTTTTCACCTGATTAAGTTAAAAGGCAATTTATTCTATATTATTATATTTTTAATTCCAAAGAAGTAGCCAATACTTATTTTTACTCTCCTTGTTCTCTAGTTGCCTAATTACCATGTTATTCTTTATTCCTTTTACTTCCCTTCATTTTATTCTGCCCTTGATTTTTATCTTGTTTTATAGTATTATTGAAACAACAATAACTTAAGTACATTTTTTCTTTTGTTTTGTTTTCTTTGAACTTTGCTTAACCAGTACTACATAGATTCCACCATATATTTTTATCATTGTTTTCAGATATTCATCAATTTTATTAATATTAGAGAGTTTTTATATCCAAATTGGAAAGGTCTCTTTTCTTTATATTTTAAAAATAAATTCTATTTTATTGCTTTATAACAGTATGTTGCCTGTATTATTTACTCTCTTTTGAATTATTGGTGTTTTCTTTGTAGCTTCCCTAGCTCATACTTTTATTTTGAACCTTGCTGCCTAATTACATTTAATAGTGTGCATAATGAATATACTTAGTGTAGAGCTGAATTTAAATTCATGATCTGACATAATGTTATCACATATTGTAATATATTGAATAAAGCTTTTAAAATTTACTGACAAGTAAGACATATTTGATTTTATAGATCTCATATTTCATGTTATGTTATGTATATTAAAATGTTATAATATTTCCATCTATATATTAAATATTACTTTTAAGAATTTTATTGAAATTAGCATAAATAAAGGAATGTGCACATATTTTGGATGACTTTTCACAAACTGTGCACACTTTTGTAATTAGTTCTAAGTCAAGCAATGCATTATCCCTTCTACTCTGTAATTTCTGTTAGTTTTCCCTTCCAGTCACTAACACCCACCATTCATGGCCCCATCCAGTGACTACTCTCCTTATTTCTAATTGCATGTATTTATTACTTTGTCTGTTTCTGAATTTTACTCTTGTGTAATCACACAGTTTTCACTAATTGTATGGGATAGGAGAGACAAGACAACTATCATAAAGAACTCTGTAAGGCTGGCAATGACTTAAGAAAGGGCACCCATGAACACATCTAGTCTGGGGTATAGACTGACTCCATAGAATTAATTTATTAAGATTATTTAAACTGTTTCCTTCAGATAGCCATAGGATATTTCTCTTATTTAATGTTAAGATGTAAACCATGCATATTATGAAAATTAATTTTCAAAAGTTAGATATAATCAAACTTGTATTCCTGTAATAAACCAAAATTTCTTCCTTAAATATTTAAAAATATTTTTGTTGATTCCATCCTTCATTGGATTTTTCTTTGTACTGTCTAATTTCTATAATTTCCAAATTTTCAATTAAAGAAATATTACCAATCATATTTTGTAGCTTTCTTCTATCAGTTTTGTTAAGTTTTGTTTTATTGGAGCTTTTCGATTTAATATAAAGTATAAAATTTATTACTATAAAACATAGCATTGTATTTTCCTATAATATTTATTGTGTGTTATTTTTTCTTCATTTCTAATATAGGTTATTTGTTCAAAATTAGTTTTTAATCTCCTTTTTTACTAGATGGTAACAATGGTAAAATTGGATAACCATCAAATAACCTTATAGTCTTTCACAAAAATGACATTGAGAATTGTGGGATGATGGCATTGGATTAAGCAGGCAGTACTCAAGTATTTCACAAAAACAAGGCAGAAGGAGACAAAAGCTATCTTAGTGACCTGGTTTGGAGGTCTGCAGACCAGGACAGTGTTTCACAATTACCAGGAGGTTGAGGGAAAGAGTGATGAAGAACCCAAAACAACAAACATGGGTTACCAAACTGGCATGACAGCTGGGAAGGGCTCCCCTTCCCCACTCCTAAGATATTGAGCTGGGATAAAACACCTGGTTCACTGCAGCTGGCTGAAAGTGGAACAGACATCTTGATCCTTATCAGCTATTATAAAGGAGGAGGAGTCATAGGGGTTTTCTTCAGTGAATTTGCCCAGCAGCCCCCACTTTCATCTTGGCTCTGGCCTGACTAAACACCGGAAAAAAGAGAAAGATTTACCTGTGTGGAAAGGTGCATCAACAAGCGCTATCTGTTAGCATGGACAAAACTGATTTGGGGTATTTCTGTACTCTAAACCCTGGAGGAAAATCTGCACCCCATTAGTGAGCCCATGGCATGATTTTGGTAACTCAAGCTGGACAATATTAAATATTTAGAATAAATGGAAGCAAATATCAAAGAAGACTTGTAAAAAATGAAACAATGTGCAGGAGAGAAAACTTGGCCCTCAGAGTAAATCCAAAAACATATTCAGATACCTAGGCACCAGGAAAAAATTACAAGCCATACAAGGAATCAGGAAGAGATAGCCCAGCCAAAATAAAAATCAAATATCCTGAAGAGATACAAGATTTAAGACAATTAATCAATGATAAACACACAACTTTCCTAAGTCAACTTAAAGAATTTAAAGAAAATATGACTAAAGAGATATAAGATATTATGAATACTCTGGGTGAATATAAAGAAGAATTGAAATGCCTATAAAGAAAAGTAACAGAATTTATGTGGATAAAAGATATGATGGGTGAGATTAAAAATACTTTAGTGACACATAATAGCAGATTTGAAATGTTTGAGTACAGAATTTGGTATTTTAAATACAGAATACCAGAAATGGAAAAGACAGGAGAAAAGAAAGAGAAGAGAATGGAAAAAATGAAACAGGGACAAAGGGAGTTGAATGACAATGTAAAATGCACAAACATACACATTACCAGTGTCCCAGAAAGAGAAGAGAATAGAAAAGGGGCAGAAAGGTTATTTGAGGAAATAATGACTGAAAAATTCACAACCCTTATGAAAGACATGAATATCAACATCCAAGAAGTACAATGATCCTCAAACAAAATAAATAGACCTATCCTGAGACACCTACTATTCAGAATGACAAATATCAGGCATAAAGAGCAGATTCTGAACACAGCAAAAGAAAGGAAAAGCATCACATACAACAGAACCTCAGTAAGATTATGTGCCAACATCTCATCAGAAACCATGGAGAAGAGAAGAAAGTGGTATGATGTATTTAAGGTATTGAAAGAGAAAAATTGCCAAACAAGTATTCTGTATCCAGCAAAGCTGTGCTTTAAAAATGAGGGTTAGTTCAAAGTCTAAACAGACAAACAAATACTGATAGAATATGTTTTCCAAAGACCAGGATTACCAGAGATATTAAAGGGAGTGCTGCAGCCTGAAAGAAAAAAAAAAAAAACAAGGGCAACAGACTAGAAGAAGAGTGTAGAAATGAAGATTATTAAGAAGCATAAATTAAAAGGTAAAATGAAAGGCAATACTATGACATGACAATAGAAAGTCAAAAGACAATTTGGATGAAGTAATGCCTTCACAATAATAACATTGAATGTTAATGGATTGAACTTCCCAATCAGAAGACATAGACTGATGGAATGGATTAAAAAATATTAGCCAAAATAAAAATAAAAAAAATTAAAAATATGAGCCATCTATGTGTTGTCTACATTAGACTCACCTGAGACATAAGGACAAACAAGGCTAAAAGTGGAAGGCTGGAAAACCGATATTCAATGAAAACAGTAACCAAAAAAGAGCTGGAGTATTGGTACTAACATCAGGAAAAAATAGTTAAAATGCAAAACTGTTATAAGGGATGAAGAACATCATTATATATTAATGAAAGGGGCAATTGAGCAAGAAGAAGTAACTATAATAAATATTTATGCAACTAATATGAGTGCCCAAAGATACACTGGCAAAGCTGAAGGGTGAATAAATGCCCCTATAATAATATTTGGAGACTTCAATACACCATTGTTGGTATTGAATAAAACATCTGGACAGAGGAATTAATAAAGAAACAGAGAATTTGAATAATATTAAATGAAGTAGACCTAACAGACATTTATAAATTATTATATTCCAAAACAGTAGGACATACATTCTTTTCAAGGGTTCATGGATCCTTCTACAAAATAAACCATATGTTGGATCACAAGACAAGTCTCAATAAAATTTTTAAAGATTTAAATAATACTAAATACTTTCTCTGATGATAAAGGAATGATGTTGGAAACCAATAATGATTTCCAATCAAAAGTGAGCAGATTGAAACAGTCATAAAAAACCTCCCAAATATGAAAATCAGGCCCAGATGTCTTCACAGGTGAATTCTACCAATCTTTCAAAGATAATCTAATACCAATATTGCTCAAGTTCTTCCAAAAAAATTGAACAGGAAGAAACACTATCAAACTCATTCTACAAATCCAACATCACCCTAATAACAAAATCAGAGAAAGATAGTATGAAAAAAGAAAATTACAGACTGATATCCCTAATGAATATAGATGCAAAAATCCTCAACAAAATACATGCAACTTGATTCGAAAAGCATATTAAAAGAATTATATGCAATGATCAAATGTTTAATCCCAGATATGCAAGGGTGGTTCAACACAAGAAAATCAATTAGGTTAACAAACCACATTGATAAATTGAAGAAGAAAAAGTAAATGATCCTTTCAACTGATGCAGAAAAGGCTTTCGACAAATTGAAGGACGCTTTCTCAATATGGTAAAGTGCATATATGAAAAACCTATAGCTAGCATTGAACTCAAATTGAAAGACTGAAATCTTTCTTTACTGACATCAGGAACAAAACAAGGGTGCCCACTGTTGCCATTATTATTCAATATTGTGCCAGAAGTTCTAGCTAGTATCACTATGCTAGATAAAGAAGTAAAACCCACCCAAATAGGAAAGGAAGAAATAAAACTTTCACCAATTGCTATGATATGATCTGATAGCCAGAAAATCATGAAAAATCCACAAAAAAAATTCTAGAATTAATAGACAAGTTCAGCAAAGTGGCAGGATACAAGATTAAAATGCAAAAATCAATAACTTTTCTATACCCTATTGATATGCAAACTCCATAGAAAATAAAAAAATTCTATTCATAATAGCAAATAAAAAATAAAATATTTAACTTTAAAATAGCAAATAAAAGGATCAAATTTAATGAAGACATAAAGGAAAATTTTTCAGAAAATAACTAAACATTGCTAAAATAAACCAAAGATGACTTAAATAAATGGAAGGACATTCCGTGTTCACGGATTGAAAGATTTAATATCATTATGATGTCAATTTGACCCATACTGATTAACAATTTTTTATAAAGCTGTGGTGGGAAAATTCACCTAAATTGTTGCAACCAGCTGAACATATGGTTTTAGTCCATAGAGTAAACTGTTGACCATAGTTAGTGGCAATGCTTCAATATTTTTACATCAATTTTAACAAATATATGACACATATGAAAAAATGCTCATAATAGGGGAGAAGGGGAGATGGAGGGGTTTGGGTATATGTAAACCCCCTGTATTTTCTATGTGATTTTTCTGTAACCTAAAGCTCCTTTGAAGATAAAGCAAAAAATTAAGTCACTGGGGGACATATGGAAGAAATTGTCACTGTACATGAAAGATAACATATCTTACCATGATGAAAGAAACATTAAAATAACCATTTTATTGTATTTATATATATTGTAATTTATACCTTTCCTTTTTTTCTTTTTTCTTTTCATATTTTATTTGTTATTATCATTATTATTTGTTTTCTTATTATTGTTATTTTATTTTTGTATGTTTATTTTTTGGGAGGTTTTGGATTGTAAAAGCATTCTGACAGTGGCAGGGGATAATCACTGGTGTGGGGTGTGGTGATGGGGCATGTGTGGGGAAGATTGGATCCTGACAGTGGCAGGGGATAATCACTGGTGGGGGTGTGATGTTGGGGCATGTGTGGGGAAGATTGCACTTGGGGCTTGACTTTATGGGATATGAATATGTTCAAGTGGTCATGGGGCATTGTCTAGGTGGGTGGAAAGCCACACAGTAACCAAAGAATATTGAATTCCCATCCTGGGAATTCCTGCTACATTCTCTAATTGAGCAACAAGTATCCCCCAAGTACATGGGCAGTGCCTAGCAAAGGAGGAAAGACCATTATGCTAGGCATTATGATATTGATAGCTGTCCTTATGAATGTTTCCTTGAGAAATTGAAACTTAGCCTTGTGTTATATATTGCCTAGGACTTATCTCTTGAAAGCCTCTTTGTGGTGCAAATATGGTCTCTCTCTAATCCAAAGTCTGCATATAAATGTACTACCTTCCACCCAGTGTGGTACATGACTCCCAGGAATAAGCCTCCCTGAAACCAAGGAATTATTACCAAGCAAAAACTTGTTATGCATTTGGAAGGGGACCTTGATCAAAAGGGGAAAATATTAAATACAATGAGTTTTTATGGCTCGGAGTTTTCAAAGTGAGTTGGGAGGTCATTTCAGAGGTTATGCTTATGCATGTCTCTGCAGAATTTCATTGACTGCCACAGTAATCAGTGCCTCAAACAGTGGGGCTCCTGAGTGCTCTAGAGACATCTAGACCTATAAGCAGGGCAGCAAGCTCAGGAATTCTGCACCATCAGTGGTATTTCATTTGGAATATATGCTCTTCAATGTAATGGAGTTGAACTCATTTACAATTTCCCTATTTTTGAGTCTTCTGCACCTATTATTTGAACCTATAATTAGCACTATACTAGTTAAATAAATGTCCCTGAGACTTAAATCTTTGGTCTGCTCACATGCCATTTGAGCCCTGAATCTCATCAACAGCTGCAAGACCTACTCTCCAGTTCATTGGACTTTCCCAGGACAACTAATAAATGGATGATGATGGACAATGCCCATCGCCAAAATGCAGTGATTACCTACAACTGTCTGCAAGACAGTTCCATCTATCTACCCTATGAGATCTAAGCTTCCTTTCAATCAGAAACAGAGTGGCCATCACCATCCCAAAATCCTCAAGTTTGTGGAAAGAGCAAACATAAGGAGGGTATGCAACTCCAGACTAAAGTAGACATATTATTCTAACAATGGAACAACTTGTATTATTAATAGAAATGAAATGGCCACCAGAAGTTCTGAGGGGAGGGAGAAGTAAGAATAGCAGTAAATGGAGTACTTTGGGGGCTTGGAATTTTCCTGAATGATGTTTATAATGGCAGATATAGGATATTATACATTTTGTCAAAATCTATGAAATTGTGCTGTGCAAACTACAATCTATAATTTAAACCATAGTCCTTCATCAATAACAATGCTTGGATATTTGTTCATCAATTGCAACACATATCTCACACTAATGAAAGATGTTAATGGAGTAAAGTGTGGGAGGGGGAGGGTTGGGGTACATGAAAATACCCTATATTTTTCATGCAATGTTTATGTAATCTAAAGCTTCTTTAAAAATAAAAGTAAACTTAAAAAAAAGCAACAACCCTAAAACTCTTAGAAGAAAATGTCAAGATTTTGTGGTAGGTGGTAGTTTCTTAAACCTTACACCCAAAGCATGAACAACAAAAGAAACAATATATAAATGGGACCTCATGAAAATTCAAGACTTTTGCACCTCAAAGGACTTTGTCAAAAATGTGAAAAGGCACTGGACTCCATGGAATAAAATATTTGGTAATCACATATCCAATAATTGTTTAATATTCATGATATATAAATAACTCATACAGCTCAACAATAAAGAGAAACTGCCTGATTAAAAATTGAGGAAAAGACTTGAAAAGACTCTTGTGCAAGGAAGAAATACAAATGGGAAAGAAACACATGAAAAAATGTTCAACGTCACAAGCAATTAGGGAAATGCAAATCAAATCTACAATGAGATATCATTTCCTAACTATTAGACTGGTCACTATTAAAAGTTGGAAAACTATAAATGTTGAAGAGAATATGGAGTGAGAGGAATGCTTATCCACTGTTGGTAGGAAGGTAGAATGGTGCAACCACTGTGGAGGACTGTTTGGTAGTTCCTGAGGAAGTTAAATATAGACTTGACATATGACCCAGCAATACCATTGATAAGTCTATACCCAAAAGAACTTAAAGCAGTGACACGAATAGATATCTGCACACTGATGTTCAAAGCAGTGTTATTCATGATAGCCAAAAATTGGAAACAAACCAGGTGTCCTTCAACTGATGAATAGATAAACAAACTGAGGTGTATAGACTCAATGGAATATTATGAGCTATAAGAAGAAATGAAGTCATGAAGTATATGGCAACATGGATGAATCTAACGGACATTAGGTTGAGTGAAGCAAGCCATACACAAAAGGACAAATATCATATGATTGTGTTATTATGAAGTAAATATGTTTTGTAAACTAATGAAGTTAGTAATTAGAATATAGGTCACCAGAAAACAGAATGAGGATAGAGAATGGAAATATGATGGTTAATTTTGCAGAATTGATTAAAATTTTGTTTGTAAATCTTTGGAAATGAATTTAAATGTTCATCATGGTGTTTGTGACTAACAGAGCTATCATATGGATATGACAGTGGTTGAAAGTGAAAGCCTAAGGACATTTATATTACTAGAAAGAAAGCTAAAAAATGTAACTTGGGACTGTATAACATAGTGAAACCTCATGTAAAATATAAATATGGATGATACTTCACATATAAGACTGTTTTTTTTATGAAATATAAGTAACAAAAACTAGAGAGAAGGAAACAGAATGGCAACTATCTATGGCATGGGAAGCATAGAAAGATTGAGAGGTGATGAGTTTTGTTCAATTGGTTGTTTTTTGTTTTTGAGTGTTGCTGTTATTTTTGCTGAAATAATGAAGATGCTCTAAGAATGATTGGAGTGATGAAAGCACAGCTGTGTGAGTACAATTGGTTGTACACTTTGGATGGATTTACACTTTATTAATATTAACTTTTAAAATCTACATTGAGATTAAGACCTCTAAGCACTGCTTTAGCTACATTCCATAATTTTTGGTGGTTGTATTTTCTTCTTTCAGATCAAAATAATTCCACTTGGACACATGAATGTTTTAGAAGTTTGCTATTTAATTTTGATGTGTTTAGAAGTTTTCCTGTTATCTTTCTGTTATTGAGTTTAAGTTTGATTTCATTACTGTCAGATAACATACTTCATTTGCTTTCAATTCTTTTAAAGTTGTTAAGATTTTTTTGTTCTAAACAGGGCTAGTTCTATACTTGTTGATATTCCAATAAACTTGAGAGGAATATGATTTCTCCTTTTGTTGGGTGGAATATTTTAGTATTGTCACTTAGACACAGGTAGTAAATGGCATTGTTCAGATTTTCTATATCTTTGTTGATTTTCTTTCTACTAGCTCTATTACTAAGAGAAGAGTTTTGAAACTCTCACTGTAGTTAGGGATTTCTTTAATTCTACTTTCAATTCTGATATTTTTAACTTCATCTGTTTTTCAGCTCTTTTCTTAGGATTATGACTTTTTGGTACATTGATCATTTTTTCATTATGTAATACCTCTTTCATTTTTGGTAGTTTATTTGTGGTAGTAATAAATCCTCTTCAGAATTTTTAAATTATGCTTTGCACAGTATCTTTTTCTTACTTTTATTTTTATTCTACCTATAGCATTATATTTGAAGTGAGTTTTTTGGGTAAACATCACATGTTTGTGTCATTTTTTAAATCAGTTCTGAAAATTCCTACCTTTTAATTGGTGATATTGGACCATATCAATGTGATTCAATTTTAATTATTATGGGGTTAAATATAACACTTTTGTTATTTTATATGTAACTTTTAAATCACTTTCATAGAGACTATTTTAGTATATTTTTGTATAAAAAGTGACAATAAAAAGTTGAAAATGAAATCACTCAAATTCCTGAATTTAGTTCATACCAGTACTTGGAATTCAGATCTTGAAACAGTGCCTATCACAAAGACAGTAACAATTTACTACCCAAAAAAGAAAAGCAACTGAATATGGTTCCTATTTATTAAATGTGACTGTATATGGCAACATGGCACTTTATTATTCAGGCTTCTCTAGGCAGGCCATTAGCTGGGAAGTCCGATGAAGGTTTTCACTGAACATCCCAAGAAAACCTGGCTGGCTGAAGTATAGTTATAAATTCTCTCTTCTGAGTGCTAAAATCAACACTTCTCTTTTTGACAGCATCAACTGATTGGATGAGACATCTCTCATTTTGAAAAGCAATCTCCTCAGTGGATTGTAGATATAATGAGCCATTGAAGAAGTCAACTTACTGATAATTTAAGTCCACAAAATATCCTTGCAATAAAAATCAATAAAGCCAGTGTTTGCTTGATCATACACCTGGAAACCATGACATAGTTGACACATGAATTTCACCTTCACAGCTCTGGATTGAAAATCTGGCCTCCATTGGCTTCAAAGCCCAAGCTGTCCATCATCTCACAGGAAAACAAACCACTGGTCTCAATTTTTGGCAATTTAGAACCCAGTTTAATTACCCACTTGGGTAATCCAGGAGATGCATACTTCATATGATCTTTTAGATCTAAACACTTATGATTAGAGAAAATGCAGTTTGGTACTGAAATGGCATCTTTTGCATTCGAGTAACATGATGCAATCATGTTCATCCAGACTCAATTTCTCAAGAGAGGCTGCTTTGTGAGTATGAAAATGGATAGTATTTTTCTTTTCTCTGCCTCCAGATCTACATTGCACAAAGAATACCCTTAAGGGAGAGATGGAACTGAAAGACTGCTGATTTCTATATGGTCAGCCAATTTCAGTCCATCATGAGTGATAACTTCCTTATACCCTGGGCTTGTCACTTGCGCTTAGCCCAAATGAAAGCAGAAGGGTAGGAAAGTGCATGCTCCATCTTTATAATACACCTTGTACATTGCTTTACTCCATCTGCTCCTCTCTTCTCAAAATAAGCGATATGAGATACTAGGAGGTAACTCTATGCTCAACTAGTTAGGATTATTTTCAAATCAATTCAGTTCAGTACATTTTGCCAAGTCAGTATCTGACAAGCTGATCTATTCTGATATCTCTTTACTTTTACATTGACTAGATAGAATATATTTGCTCTCTGCAAGCCATAAAAAATTCTAATTAGATTTTGATATTTTTATTTTGTAATTGAAATACAAATTCCCCCAATATAGCTTATAGAGAACAAGACCCATTGTCCTTTTGGGGGAAGTAAAGAGAGGGATGAGATATGACATTTGGAAAGTTTTCCAATAGCAATTTCAAATATAAACACAGCACACATATCTATATATGTTTCATTTATATTTACCTATATTATATAGATACATTTAAATATACACATGTGCACACACATTCAAATAACTACACACAACTTTATAGAGATATTAAGAACAAATTTACTCAGTGATATACTGATACATATTTTTTTTTTATTTTGTCATCTAATTTACACAGCTCTGGAAAGTATTGGGCATTCCTCTTTTCTTAGAATTTGAAATATTTCCTGCTGCGGACCAAGAACAATGTACAAATATCTAAGGATTTTTAAAGAAAGAAATAAAATGAAACTTTCTAGGAAAAACAGAACACATTTTGTTGATCATTTCAGTAAAGAAATTTAGCTCTTTTATATTCAGAATATGCTCCAAAACTATTACCTCTGCCTTCCAGAGTCTGAAGGCACAGCAAGTGTTATAGCACTTCTGTGTTCATGCCCAGCTCACAGGCACATTTATTAATGTTGGTATTTTATTATTCACTCTATATATTTTAAAAGGAAATCAATTTTGCATGTTAAAATTAAGCACACCATTCATAACAGAAGAGCATTAAGGAACTAGAAGAAGAGAACAAGTGGAGAGCTATAATAAGAATCTTGTGTTTGTTTTGCTTTTCAATTTTCACTCTAAAGAATGAACATTCATGATAAATTTAGCAATATGACCCTCAGAAGAGAATTCATCATGGGATTCCATGATGACTGGCTGCTACAGAGACTCTATGCCACACTCTTCTTCCTCATTTATCAGGTAGCAGCGATGGGGAACCTCCTCATTGTCACCATCACCACCATTGACCAGCATCTCTAAGTTTTCATGTATTTCTTTCTGAAGAATTTGTCCTTCATTGATATCTGCTACACCTCTGCCACTGTCCCAAAATCCATCATGAACTCTCTGAACAACAGTTATTCCATCTCTTTCCTAGGAGGTGCAACACAAGTTTTTCTTGGTTTTGTTTTTGCTGGCACAGAGTTTGCCCTTCATCTAGTGATGTCCTATGACCGCTATGCTGCCATCTGCCATCCTCTGCACTATGAGGGCATTATGCATAGAGGTGCCTGTGTACAGATGGTGACAATATTGTCCCTCAGTGGATGTGTCTCTGGCTCCATTCATGTAGCAGGTACATTCTCTGTCAGGTTCTGTGGACCTAACATAGTCCATCAGTTCTTCCATCACTGCTTACACTTTCCTGTTATAGAGAGCATATTTTTGAAGATGTGTTTATTATTCTTAGCTGTTGTATTGTTTTTGTGGTTTTCACTTTAATGGTTGTTTCTTATATTCACATTTTTAAAACTGTTCTAAGAATCCCATCTGTAAAGGGAAGACTGAAATCTGTTTGAACCTGTCTGCCCCACCTCACTGTGGTGATGCTGTTCCTGTTTTCTGGGATTATTACATTTTTAGCAAAAAATTTCAAATATTCTTCAGTGAAATTGTTGATATCTGTGCTTTACATAGTGTTACCCCCCACCCTGGATCCTCTCATCTATAGTCTGAGAAACAAGGACATGCAGATGGCATTAAAAATGTGATAGCTGATCAAACTTACAAAATGATTTCTTGATTTTACTATTTACCATTTAATTAATATGAATAGCTTTTTAAAATAAAGAGACATCTTCATTATCTTATTTCTAGTCAATAGAATTTAACAATGTGCTATGTTAAGAGTGTACCAGGTCAAAAGTTTTTAACTTAGTTTACATTTTTTATTTTTATTTATTTATTATTCATTTATTTATTTTTTAGCTCACTAAAGTTTGAGAATCACTATGTTGGTGAGCTTAGAAAATAGGCACTCTAAAACATTCATCACTGTGGAGTAGATTTTGGTACAACTTCTATTGAGAGCAATTTTGACAGGCTTATGTAACACATAAAAGAGAAGAACAATTTCTGACATATAGTAAGTACTACATGTTAGCTATTACAATCAACAATAAATTATACATGCCCTTTCGGCTCAGGCACTCCACTTAGAATAACTTATCTTATACTCACATGTGTAACATCACATACAAGGATATTCATGGCAATATTGTTTTTAAAGCAAAACTAAAAACAAATATCCCCAGAGAACTGGTTAAATTATGCTCTATTCAGTGAAATACTATATAGCTCTGTTGTACTAAAATAGAACCATATCTTAAATGAGAAAAGAAGAGAGAGAGAGAGAGAGAGAGAGAGAGAGAGAGAGAGAAAGCTCCCATTTGTGTAAATACTCATATACATTTGTGTGTTTATTTATGCTAAAGTGTCTTGAAGAATAAATTGCACACTGGAGTTGCCTCCTAAGAACAATTATAGTGAAGAGAATATATATGTATGTATGTGTATATATATATATATATATATATATACACACACATGCATATGTTTGCACACATATATTTCCACTATATATCCTTTTAAATTTTGTACCATTACATAGACCAATTTTAAAAAATTAAGGTTTTCTTAAACACACCCCAAAATAGTGGCTGGTCTGAGATAAACCCTAATTCTTACCCCCCCATTCCTGTGCTTCCCAACATAACCACCACTCCTGATCTCATCCATATTGAGAACTTACAGGTTTATCAGAGAGATTTGAAGTTCTGATCCAAACTTGGAGAATACCAAGCATGAGCAAGGCAGAACCCACCTCAAAACCTGAGTTTACTATGGAGCAGCTATTGATTAAAAGAATGGGTTGTTCTTGGCTTACAAACTTAAATATTTTACATAAAGAATAAAATGAAAGCAATCCCCAAAAGATTCCTATCAAGGAAGGTGACATGGAACTTTCATAGGCCCCTCTCCTGGGTCTAATTGATGCATCTAAAAATCCTTAGGGAAACAGACAATTAGTCTCTATTTCAATTTTAGAAATTCCTACTTAACATCTCTTCTATGCACCAGGGAGTTTAAAATACTGCATAGCATTCTTATAATTAAAACACTATGAAGTAGGTATTGACTGCTTATCATAAATGTGAAAAAATAAACTGAGGTAAATTTTATACAGCTAAGTATAAAATTTGGTAGAGGGGACTGGGATCCAGACCTAGATGTCAGACTCAAAATACATTACTCAAAATCTTTTAGCATAGTAAGTCACCTAACACCAAAAAATATTGAAAACTAGTTTCCATTTTACTATCAGTGAAAACCATTTATTTGAATGTGTAACAATTAGGTTACCATTAACGGAGGGCAATCATAAAGAAGTTTGAAGATTTTAACTAAGAGTCCATTTGTTCTGGTAATTGTAATTCCTCACTTCCTCTTAATGAAACTTTGGTTAGTATTTCCTCTTTAAGAAACAAAATAATCCTTACCAAATACTTATTGCAAATATGGCATAACAGAGACCAAAACTCCCACAGTTGGATAATAAGAATAATGACTTATTTGACTAGTTAGGTAACAAAAATTAACAGGTCAATTATACAATTATCAACAAATAGGTTTCTCCTGTACTTAGCAGATGGTCAACTTTCACTTATTAGTAACATGATAATCTTTCAAAAGTTATCTAATTTCAAAAAGAAGCAACTGATTCCTCAAATGAACAAGTATAAAATAACTGCCTTCCCCTGTAAATATAAATTCTAGTGATACTAAGCCAAATTACAGTCATGTGGTATAGCAAAAACCATCTCAAATACTTTTTAGGCTATAATTATCCAGAATTCTAAAGCTTAAGACCAAACAATTTTCTTCATCTTAGGTACTTTTCTTCTTCTATACTTTTAAAATAGATTCTATATGTCTCCACTTAATTAGCAGCTCCCTTCACTGTTACTTGTTTTCTATTTATATTCCCACTCAGATTATCCTACTATCTACAGAAAATTCACATTACATCTATCTTGTTTTTGGTGACTGTATTAGTCAGTCAAAGGGGTGCTGATGCAAAATAACAGAAATTGGTAGGTCTTTATAAAGGGTGTTATTTGGGTAGAAGTCCACAGTTACCAGGCCATAAAAGATGAGCTTCTTCCCTCACCGAAGTCCATGGCCACGTGTTGGAGCAAGACACCTGCCAATGTTTGCCAGGGTTCAGGCTTTTTGGATTCCTCTCTTCCTGGGGCTGCATTTCTCTCCGGGCTTAGCTCCTCTGTTTCCTCCACAAGGTCAGCTGTAGACTATCAGGCAAACAGTTCAAGTGATGGATATCCATGAGATTAGAGTTCTGGTCAGGCAGAAGTTTTATAAACATGATTTTGAGAAGAAAAATATCATTAACAAGTACACAGAATCTGCTGATCTATACTGAAATATCAAGTTATAAGTACAATTAA
>JAQZBX010067941.1:0-15845 GCA_029593785.1 Cabassous unicinctus
ATATATATATATATATATATAAAGATGCTTAGATTAAATAAATGTTACACAAAATTTACAGGGATTCCCATGTTCCCTACCTCCCACACCTCCCATAACATCCCACATAAACATCTTTTGGACAATTGATTTTTGACAATTAATTTTTGATCACCTTAAAATATGGATCACCTAACAATTCATTTTTGACAAGTTTGGCAAGTTCACCCAACTGGGCCAGAACAGACTATTCAACAAATGTTACTGGGAGAACCGAATATCCATATTCAAAGAAAGAGGATCCCTATTTCACACCATATGTGATGATTAACTTAAAATTGATCAAAGATCTAAATATAGCAGCTAAAACCATTAAACTCCTAGAAGAAAATGTAAGGAAACATCTTCAATATCTTGTGGCTTTAGGTAGCTTTTTTCTACCCAGAGCACAAGCAATGAAAGAAAAAAAATGATAAATGGGACCTCCTTAAAATTAAATACATTTTTATTTCAGTGGCTTTGTTAAGGAGGTGAAAAGGCAGCCTAGACAATGGGAGAATTTATTTGGAAATCACATATCTCAAAAGGATTTGATTTACGTGATATATAAAAAAAATCATACAACTTAATAAGAAAAGGACAAGCAACACAATTTAAAAATGGGCAAAATACTTGAATAGACATTTTCCAAAAAGGGTATACATATGGCCAGAAAGCAAATCAAAAAGTTTTCAACATCACCAGCTATTAGGAAAATACAAATCAATGCAACAATGATATATCATTTTACACTTTATAGAAGGTATTCTTAACCTTTTCTGTTCCACAGACCCCTTTGCCAGTCAGGGGAAAACCAGGGATCCCTTACTAAGTCCACACTATATTATGTATTATTTAATAAGTATATTACACCCACACCAACACATCTCACAAGAATAATTTTTTTTTTTTTTAGAATTTTCAATTCAAGCTCATGTACCCCCTGAGCTCCCATGGACCAGTGGTTATGAAGTCCTGCGTTATAGAAAGGCCACTATAAATAAACAAACAAACAAACAACAACAACAACAAAAAAAACAGAATGACAAGTGCTAGAGGGTGTGTAGGAATAGGAACATGCCTTCACTCTTGGTGAAAATGTAGAATGGTGCAGCCTCTGTGGAGGTCAATTTGGTAGTATCTCAGGAAGATACATATAGAACTGCCATATGATCTTGCAATTCTTGTACTAGGAATATATGGAAATTAACAAGCAGGGATGCAAAGTGATATTTACACACAGATGTTTATAGCAGCATTATTCACAATTGCTAAAAGATGGAAACAACCAAAGTGTTTATCAACCAATAAATGGATAAACAAAATGTAGTACATACATATCATGGAATATTATTCAGCTGCAAGAAGAAATGAAATAGGAATGCACATAACAACATGGATGAACCTTGAGGACATTATGCTGAGTAAAATAATCTAGGCACAAAAAGAGAACTATCATATTGTCTTGCTAATATGAACTAAATACAATGAGTATACTCATCATTAAAATCTAAAGTATAGGTTACTAGGAGATAGAATAAGGATTGAGAAGGGGGAGCTGATGCTTAATATCTGAAGAGTTTTTTAAAAGGTTGATTGTAAGTGTTTGGAAATGGATAGAGATGATAGTAACACATTATAGTGAGTAAAATTGATATATAGATGTGATAATGGCTGAAATAGGTAGTCGATGGTTGTAATTTTCAAAAGAATGAAAGCTACCATAAAAAATTGGGACTGTATAAAGTAATGAACTTGGTGGTAAATAAGATATTTGGTTAATAGTACAAATACAAGAATGTTTTTCCATTAAACATAAAAGAATCTAAGTCTCTAGCACAAGGTATTAAAAATAAGGTAATATATAGTAAAACTTCAACTAATGGAACTTATGGTCTATAGTTAGCAGTAATATTGTAATAATTTTTCATCAACTACAATGAAGGGCATATAATATTTTAGCATTCTTTCCTCAATTGTAACAAATGTGTCACACTGGTACAAAGTGTCAGCAATATGGGTGTAGTTGAGAATGCTGCATTTTTTGCCTGACTTTTCTGTAAACCTATACCTTTCTAATTAAAAACAAACAAACATGAGACTAGGTAGTTCAAAGAACTCTCTTAAGGATAATGATTCTGGTTAAAAGCACAAATACAAGAAAAATGCTCTTTCATGAACTGGAACATTTGTACATCACTATTACAAGAGCAGGGTGGTATAAGGAAAAAATAAGCTAATGCACACTATGGACAGTAGTTTAAAATAATATTTTAATATTCGTTCATAAGTTATAAAAAAGTTATGACTCCAATGCTAAATGTCAGTACTAGAGGGGGTATAAATGATATGAGTTTTTTCTTTTTGGGGGTAATGAATATGTTCTGAAATATTTTGTGGTGATGAATGTACAACTCTGTGATTATAATGAAAGCTATTGATTGTACAGTCTGGATAAATTGTATGATGTGTCAGTATATTGTCAATATAAACTGCTTTATTAAAAAAGGACACTAAGGACACTGCAGAGAAAGGTACTGAATAACAGGCAGCTACTATTTTGAATAATTGTCCTAACAAGACTTTATGTATTAAATTTGGACACCCATGCCATGACCCTGCATTTCCAGCCAGGAAAGTTGTTATCCATAAGGTGGAAAAAAAAGTTATGAAAAGAGAGAGAAGAAGTGCAACTTCCAAGATTCTTGGGTGTTTACACTAATAAATTTTATAGTTATGCATTAGAGTCCAAATATGATTTGGAAAATAGTACAGTTTTCCTTTCTTTTTAACAATATTAATCTAGAACATCAATTAAATTTAGAGTATACAACCTTCTTCAGCAAAGTGATCAAATATCCATTCATATTTATTTCTTCATTGACTTTACAGTCAAACAATTGAATGAAATTTGGGCATGATTTCGCAAATATATTAATTTTAATGTCATAATTTTTGTTCTAAAAAAAGTAGAACTTTTCTTCAGTTCCAAAACTCATACAAAACATTAATCATTTTAATTCAACTCTTTAGTGGATACATAGTATCTAACAGCAAATATATCTCTTGGTATTTCTTCCTAATAAAATCTTAATTTTATCCGATAAAGTAATTCTGTATATTACATTCTGGCAAATATTATGTCTCTACACATTATTTACCCTTTTAAAGAAATATTTCTAAGGGTTGGATGTGTCTCAAATGGTTAGGCATCCACCTCCCATATGGAGGGACCTGGGCTTGATCCCTGGGACCTCCCAGTAAAATAAAGAGAAATACAGAAAGTGCACAGGCTGCCAGGGTTAGCCCCCAGGCCCCATACATGATTGAGCCCCCAGGCCCCATGCACAGGTGCATCACCAGACCGCATGGGCAGGCATGCCAAGCACCACTGAGCCACGGAGCGAGATAATGATGTAACAGGACAGTGACACAAATGGAGAGCCAAGACAAGATGCACTGAAAAACCAGGAACTAAGGTGGTGCAGGTGGCAGAACACCCCTCTCCCACATCTGAGGTTCTCAGTGTCGAATCCTTGTAAAGACAGGAGGAGAAGGATGAGAAGAGAGGGCAGGAAACAAACACAGAGATTTGTCCAGTGAATGGACACAGAAAACGCAAAAAAAAAAAGGAGAGGGGGGTTAGAAATGGATAAAAGTAAAATAAATAAATAAATAAATATATATATATATAATTTTTAAAAATCATACCCTAATTGAAACCATTTCAATGTGTTTTCACTGAAGATTTTCAGTCTTAGAGAAAATAATTCTTTGCAATTTTATAATCTCATAAATACAATTTATATTAAATTCATTTGAATTTATGTCATGAGAATGCATAAATAAATAAAGAGATTAATGCAACATAAAAAAGGACACAGCCTCAGACCTGCTCTTAAAGAAACATGTATATAAGACAAGTACGGTGAGAGACAAGTAGGGTGAGTACAAAGAAAATATGTACTTTTCAGTAAGTAGTGTTTGGAGAATTAGATAATCATATTGGATAAAATCAAATTTCACTCTATCACCTACACGAATGATGAAGGTTAAAGTAGAAAACATGAAAGTCAAAATTATAATAATTTTAGATTCTAATGAAGCAGAATTTTCTCATGATATGAGAATAGATAAACTTTTCTTCTAAAAGATACAAAACAGAAATCACAATGTAAAAGATTGATAAAATTGAAAGTGGGGAATACAAATCAGGATGAATGTATCCTTTACACAAAATGTAGACAGAGTTTCATGAGAGGATTTTAAAGTAATTTAAAGTACCTAAATTTAAAATCAAAATGACATATGTCAATATATATACACACATACATACACTCTATATATTAGAAACATATTAAATATCTGACTACATAAAGCATTGATGAGAAAGGTGAGGAAAAAAACTCTCAAAAATTGCAGATGTGAGCATAAATTGTACTACCACTTTAGAAAAAAAGTGCCATTGCATATGTTGGCTAAGTCTATATTATACTTTGAATGAGCCTCCATTTGTCAGTGCAGACCTACGTCTTACTAAGTATTCATGTCAATAGTGTATTCAGTACAGGTCTTCACTCTGGAATAAAAATTAATGGAGGAACACCAACCTAAATATCAAACAGAAAACATTCCATGGCAAGCTTAATACAACTCTTAAATCCAAACTCTTCCTTTCCTTTGTCATTAATCTTGCCTTTGCCAGCTACAAGATCAAGATTTATTTCAATTGAGCAGTGGACCAATAATCTCTTAAAGGGAGGAAGACAAAAATATTAAGGAAATAAAATTGACCTTAGAATACTCTTTTAAAAATACTTACATAGCCAATGCACAAGGGGCATGAATTTTTAACAAGAGTATAATTTTTGTTATTGTTCACTACTGAGATTAGGGCTCATAAATGAATTGAGCATTTAAAGATGGAAAGGTGATTATATGCATGGAAAGGGAATAAGGTTATTGCTACATATTCTATTTAATCCTTTAAAAAATTGTATCACTCCATCTATTAACATTTCCAAGATATAGATTTATATTTTGTACTATGTAGAATTACTGAGTATCAGTGCTATGCTTCTAAAACAAGGTTCTACCTTCTTAACTGCTTAGTATTTAAGAGCCAGCATCTTGTGAACTCTTGGCCCTACTGAAGACTTAATGCCCAACCCTGGTATGGAAAGTTACTATCATGCCAGAGATGTCCTCGTGATTGAGTTCCATGTATCCACTAGTTCACCAATGGATTTTGTGCTTCCTGCTCTAATAAATTTAAACTCTAGATTTCTTAATTTCTAGAAGAATGGGTGAACATTATATTTCTAACCTGGGAAACAGATCAACCAAACCTGAACTGATGACTGTAACATGTTAGTGTAGGAAAAGTGGGAAAATAAGGACTTTGTGACAAGTGTAAATGTTGTGAAATTCTCAGTATTAGGACCAACATTGTTCTGAGGCTGAAATAACCGATATCTAAACATTTTCCACTCATCTTACTTTCTGTAACCACTAAAAATCTTATTTTGAGTATGTAATGTAAGCATGTTCATTTATATTTCCTTATAATCTTCAATATTCTTTCGTCCAAGATAAATGCATTTACCTCTTATCCTGAAGAGATAAAATAGAAATAATAGTGAAGAAAACTTTAAAAGTTGTGAACATCGATGGTGAAGACAATTTTAACACACCCATGAATTGATCTTAATACATTTTGGGAGACAATATACAAAAACTGGCATTGATTGAATGGGAGAGGAAGACTTACATGGTATTATATATAGAAGCAGAAAGAGAGTTTGAGTTTGGGTGATTTAAAAATCAGAAATACGGAGCCTATGGGTGAGGAAAAGTATATGTAATTCAGAAACCTAATACATTTACTTATACATTCATTAAAAAACTTAACTCTTAGCTTTATCTTTTAACACAAGTACTCAGCAGGCAGCCATCACAGGTCTGAAAATATCTGTCTGGGGTTGATTCTCTACTGAACTAGTAATTGAGTATATTTTTAGGGGAAACCAGGGACAACTTTTGTGGATTAAGTCAGATCTGCATAGGTCCTGCCAAGTGGCAAGGAAGGGCCCCTTAGAAATTCTTGCCAATTCCACACCTACACATTAAAGCAAAGCTCTGCAGCCAGGTAGCTTCCAGATACAAAAACACTAATAGCTTTCAAACAGCTTATTCACAATTTTGAGCAGGTACCTAGGGTGACTAAGGACTGCTCGGTATTAAAAGAAATCCTGAATTTGAAAATAAAAGAATGTAAACAATTTTAAATGATGCAAATATAATCAGGCAATTAATGAGACAGTGGAGCATTTAAGACATCTTGTAAATATCCTTAAAGTGAAGAGGATGTTTTGAGTCTGTGCTTTGCTATGAGAAAAAGAAATCTCAGATTAAACTTGGTTAGACTGCTAATGCTGCTAATGTAAATTATATATACATATATATATACAAATCTTCAAGCATTTGAAAGCATATTTGAAGAACATTTATTATAATATGGAATTAAAATACAAAAATATTGTATATATGAATGAAATAAATAATTTCTAATCTGAGATAGAAATGAAATCAATGATTACATTTATTTTCAATATCTTGGAAAAATTATTGATGAAAAAACTCAAGTTTCAAGATTAACAGCCAACTCATTCCAATAAAATAAATAAAATACATACTCAGAAATATCAATGCCAAATATTAAAAATCCATAAAATTCAATATCATGCTGTAGAAAGAAAATTCAGGGAAGGTCCTGAAATGTAACTCCTGGCTTTAAGTGTGGCCATTGCCATAAAGTTGGCAGTGATGTCTTTTCTCTTGAAACAACTGTGCAGATGACCTGGTTATGAAAAAATAATTTTAAAAACTGCTTTATGAAGTTCTCAATTATTGCAATATTGAAAACAAAATATAAGGTTATAGTTTTGAAATTGGAGGGACATTAAAAATCAAACTTTTACTAAGATTATTATTTTTGGAAAACATAAGGCTTGTATTAATGAAATATTTGCTTCTATATTGAATAAAAGCTACTGAGACATAATAAGCCTGGAAGGTCCATTGTAACAACGGCAGATAAAAGATTGAAAAAAGATAATTTCATTAAGGCAGAACATTCTCTAGATATGGATTTTAAAGTAGTTTAACTGTAGCCAGCCTTACAGTTATAGAATTACAAGATATTGAAAGGTTAATTTATTCTAGCTTCAAATGCTGGCTCAGACTTTGGGAAAGAATGATAAACCCTTTCCATCTTGAGAGGATATGTTTGAAAATCTTGTTTGTGGGAAACCTGTATCAAATTGTATAAGCAATGTGGTGTACTTGGAGAAAAATCACATACCATTTATTACTACATCTGACCCCACTCTACTGATTGCTTGTACTTTATCATGAAGAAAGCTTAAATGAATTGCACTTAGCATGCATCTTTTCATCAAAAACTCAGGAAGAGAGCAAAAGATTCCCAATAATAACTGAGTTGAAGGGCAGGCATGTTTTTAATTACACCTATTCAATGATGGAAGCAGCCCTTTCTGTTTTCCAAGTTGAACTTTTCCTCATTGCATAGTTATGACTCTGTTCTATTATTTTATTAGATAGCCACAGGACAAGAGTGAATGAAAGAAAAGAAATTTAAGCAGTAGATTTCTCTGACCTAAGCACTCAATATTTTCTTCCAGGATGGCAGTATCCAGTAACTTGAAGTTCTTTCAAAGATATAGGCACCTGTCAAAATATTCCTATAAAGACATGGTATTTTCCATATGATGGCATTCTTTATTTTTAATTTAAAATTATCTCAAATATTAAAACACAAATTACAATGCGAAATTTTTTAAGAAGAATGCATGAATTTAACAAATGTGGTATTGGGTATGATAAACTTTCACACAGGTTTATAAAATTCACTAGCTTACATGTAGCCAACACAAAAAATATACAAAAAATAGTTAAACTAGATAATTTTAAGAAAACATATCAAGTATAAATTAAACTTTTTTGAAATTCGTTTTTAAAAATTTTTAATCTGTAAATTCCCTGCTTGGGAACTAAACACATCTGTTGGAAATTCTGCCTAGGATAATGTTAAAGTCTCTTTCCAGTCTTAGATGATAGGGTTTATGAATGCAGCACTATGGAGTAAAATACGGTGTGAGAAGAGTTTAAGAGAAGCTTTATTTGCAATGAGACCTAAGACAGCAATCACCCCAGAAGTTACAAACAAAATGAGAGTTGGCAACTCTGGGGTACATGTGGGTAAGACTTTGTTCTAGGCTTTGTTACAGACTTCCACAGAACTCATCCTAAGCATCTTAAAAAATGTATAAATACATGACATAAACAAAAAGACAGAATATACTAAGACAATGTAAGCACTCATAGCCAGGACAAAAGCCTCAGAAAATCTAACATTTGAAGAGGATGTCTGAAACCTTTGAGGTGAATCACAGAAATATTGGTGGATCACATCAAACTCTGTTAAGGGAAAACTGAACATTGTCCCATGATGATGGACAGCCATCTAATAAATAAATAATAATCAATAGGCTTCTAATAAAGCCACAATCTATTTCCATGGAAAAAATGAATTCAAAAGAGGACCCTGGTAGGCAAAATACATGCCAAAAATATGCTACCTGAGTTTTCTTGAACTTTTAAAAATACAATTTAATGGAATTTATCTACTATCACTTCTCAATTTTTTGCTGTTTTTTTGTGACACTTCACACTCTTAACAATAATGAAGACACAATGAAAATTCTATTAACTGACATATATTCATATTTATATATACCATATTAGAAATTAAAAAGGATACAAATTTAAATAATTAATTTATTAAACCTAATGAATCCTGTATACATTAATATATTAACACAATTTGTCCAAAATTTGTTTATTTCTAAAACCAGGGCATACTGAGACATCTTGTTGGACTTATGAAAATCTCTCTAAGCCAGCATGTTAAGAATGAGCTGGAATTTTCTACCTGTGACTTTATTCATTCTTTAGAGAAAAGAGAGCCTCACACAGACATATTGCCAGGAAATGGAAGGGGTATTTGATTAGCACTTTCAGGTAATCATTATTACTTCTTCATAATATTGAAATTCTACAAAAAATTCAACAAGTGGTTACTTATAAAGAATAATTGCAGTTTATAATCTGAAAATTTAAAAAGAACTTTCATATTATGTTAAATTTAAATTCATTGAATTAAAAGCATTGAATTTTTTTCACACTCATGCATGATTTTGTAACACTTTATACTGCTCATCGAGAAAATATTGATTTACATATTTGGTGAACTTTCAAATATGAAATATTTCTTACATGATAAAAATGTGAAACACATTCATTAATTTTACTAACCATTCTAGAAAAGAAGTCTTTCTTTACTGGGAAGTTCCTAAGGTTACGTGGAGGACAATTTTCTAAAGTTTTAATTTCACTGAAACTAAATTTTATCATTTGCAACAATTTTTTTTATTTTTAAATTTTTCTTTATTTTCATAGACAAAGCCTATCTTTCAGTAAATTACTATTACATTACTGATTTTAATATTTGATGTTTTTCTTTTTAATTCCTGATATATCTAAATAGAACTTAATCTGGTAGATCTTTCAAAGAAAATAAAACTTTTTGCATTTCTTACTTTTTCCTTTTCTTTATCGTTTATTTATATTCTTCTACTTATTGGAGAATCACTTTCTTTTCCTGGGTTCTTCAGTTAGAAATGATGGGCATTGACTTTAGACTTTCCTCCTTTTCTAGTACAGGCACTTACAATTTTAAACTTCTCTCTATGCACTGCTTTTTAAAATTCTACCTATTTCTCTGTGTTGTAGTTTCACATCATTCAGTTCAAAATATTTTTGAACATCAATTGTGATTTTTTTACTTGAAAATTACTTAAATATATACTGTAATTTAAAACATCTATAAGATTGATTTCTAATTTAAATCCATATTGTTCAGAGAGTGTATTGTAGAAAACTAAATCCTTTTAAACTCATGAAGAAATAGTTATTGTGTGTGGGTAAAGAGGGCAATATGAAAATTTTTTAGGAAAGCCCGAGGGAACATTCTGGGATGATGGTAATATGCTTTATTTTATTTCGCCAATTGTTGTGGGTTTTTTGTGTGTTTTTTTTGCCTTTTTTTTTTCTTTTTTGACAATTGTCTTTTTTATGCAAATGTTCTTAACGCCTTTATTCATAAGAGTGAAAAGCTGAAAACATGAAAACCTCCACCTCCAGAAAAGCAAAACAGAAACGGTGTTCCATCCAGAGTAGAGCACCTGCAGGCAATCAAAGGGGTGAACAACTGATTCGGGCAACAGATACCAGAGATCCCTAAACAAACTCGGTTGAGGAAGTCAGACAAAAAACGCAGGAATTGTGCGGTCCCATGAAGCCTTCAGGAGAGAAGCCTCATCCATGGTTGCAGACAGCAGCTAGTGGGTGCCTTGGGGGCCGCCTGAGCTCGTGGAGCTGCTCTTACCCTGGTTGTGGGGGAGACTTGTGGGTATGTACTGGCCAATCCTAAGGATCTGCACCCTTAAATGGATGCGTCACCTCACACAGAAATGACACGTCCGGGAAATTGAGGCCTGGGTCCCAATGGGGGTTAGCGAGAAGCCACACCCAGAGCGCCCGCAGAGGCTACGCTCACCCAGTCTCTGCAGTCTGGACCTCCCTGGCCGGGCCCAGCACGGTCCTTCCTGGCCCCAGCGCCCTCCGGCCAGAAGCCCAACGTTCTGAGGCAACCCCTTCTGACGGAGCTCCGCCGCCACAGCCCCTCCCAGGTGAGGCCCCAGGTGGGCCAGCTTCTCCCTAAACCTCGGCACAGACTTTCCTACCCCAAACGCTGATCCTCTGCCTCGGGGCCAAATGGTCCAGATGTGCCAGTGTCCTGGAAATAGGAGACGGGACAGTAACAGGACCTCGCCTCGGGGACTCCAGACCGAACGGGACTCACGGCCTTGAAAGCCCAAAACAAGACCCAAGAGCGTGGCTGGGACGGGCTCTACCATGCCCTAAAAGTCCTCGGGGACAGGCACCAGCAAGGTACACAAGCCGCCCGCCCAGACCTCACCCACCCAGGACTCGGCCTCCTCCCCAGAGCGGCCCAGAAAGGGACGCCCTCAGTTCCCGGTGACGCCCCATGAGGATGGAGGAAACATCACCGTGTGGATTCGCTCTTCACAACGACTTGACAATTTCCCTAAACAGGATAAAATGAAAGAGACACCCAGCGGAGTTTAGCGGGTTTAAAGCCCACCTCCTCCACCCTCTGCCTCCATTGTGAGCAGAGATAAGGCACACTCTGAAAGCACCAGGGCAAAGGACAGGCGGACACGGCCATATCTCCGCATCTCTGGCACAGCAGGCGGTATCTGCACACTGCAGAAACACGAATTAAGCCTTTCCGTGAGCATTTGGCAATTATGGTCTGTTACAAGGGTCTGCGCTCCCCCACCCCGTTTGCTCCTATAAAAGGCTCTTCAGCTAACAGGTCCCAAAGGCACCTGCTGCAGCAGGACAGCCACCGAGGGGGCATCCAGCAGGACCTCGGAGGGCTCGCGGCACACGACACTGCACCGCGCCCAAAGAACCCCTCGGACACCTGACGCAGCCCGGAGGCCGCCAGCAGCTCTTACACAGGCTCTGCCCCCGCCATGGCTGCCTCGGGCCCGGCCGCCGCCTCCACCAAGCACCGGAAGGACGGGGGTCGACTCAGCTCAAGGCTGGAGGAGGTGAGGCGAGAGCACTGCGGCCGCCCTCAGTGCCGGCCCTGCCCCAGCGTCAGAGGACGGCGAGTCTGCCCAGGACGCACGCTCCCCACGGCTCCACTGTTCAAATGGCACCGGGGGCTGCGTCCAAACCCGACCCCCAGTCACTGCAAAGCTCGCCGAATGGACCCTGGCTGACTGGGTGGCACAGGCTTACGGTCAGCCCCTCGGGTCCATCCCGCCATCACAGCACCGACACACTGACCCCCACTGCTCAAAACCCAGGACTTGCCCCTTGCCTCCAGGCCTGACAGGAGCGGGATTCTGAGAGCTTAGCCTCTGCGGGGTCTCGGTGCCCAGCCTCCTCCCCCCACCCAATCTTGAAGAGGGTCCCCACCCTGCATTCCTCCAGCTGGAGAACAGACACAAGGGAGTTGATGCAGACTCAGGGTCGACCCAGCAGGGGCAACCCTGTCCTGACCTCTATGCTGGTAATAGCCCCAAGACACACAGCAACAACTGGTAGACCTAAGAGGACAGACAGATGAACAGAACCGCAGCATGGGAGGAGAGGAGGCCAGCTGAGCTGACAGGAACCAAAGACTCAAGTATCAGACATTCCAAAAGTAGGGCAGGCCTAGTTCTGCAATGAAGGTGTTATCTGACATTCAATTAAGCATCTTAATTACATGTGCCTGGACTGAGAGGCATCTACGTCCCCAGAATGAAGAGGACGGGAAGCAGGACAAGGAGAAAGTAAGACTTGAACCACGTGGGGGCGAGGCAGAGGAGGGAAGGACAGAAGGGGGTATGCTGGAGTCAGGTGGCCCTGGTGTCGGCTTCTTTGCCAGCAGCGAGGGGTGTTTGGAGGTGCAGGGCCATGGCTGCATCTTAGAAATAGGCGCCCGGCGGCAGTGGACACCAGAGGTGCAGTGGGAAAGCGGGGCCAGCCATGAGTCTCTGGCAGGTAGAGCAGCAGGTGGGCAAATAGGCTAACTCCCCCGGAAGGCGGCCCTCAGCTGGGGTGACCCCTGAGAGCCGCATGCAAGATTCTGAGGCCCCTGAGGCTGATTAGCAACGTTGGCCCCTGACAAGATTCAGGGAATGTTAGCACCTGTAAGGATTTTGTCATGACCGGATTCACCCCACCATATCCCATCATTACCCATTATCACCCACCATCACTCCATCACCCCTCTATCATTACATCACCCTACTATCACCCTGCCATTCCATCACCCCACCATCACCCCATTATCACCCCATCACCCCACCATTACCCACCATCACCCCATCACTTTATCACCCCACCATCACCCGTCACCTACCATAACCCACCATCACTGACCATCTCTCCATCAACACTCCACCATCACCAACCATCACCTGTCATCACTCACTTTAACCCACCACATCCCACCTTCACCCATCATCACCCCATCCCTGGAAGTGATCCTCAGGCTCTTTGCCAGGCTGTCTGGCCCACTCAACATGCACAGTCAAGCCACAGCTGCAGGCTTTATAGAACTGACCACTGTCCTTGTGCCAAACCAGGCAAAACAGGGAATGCCTGAGGCTGAAGATGAGTTCTGCTCTCCAGCCCAAGCAGTGCTTTTTTCCTGGCCACTGCCAAGAGGAGACCTCAACCCCAAATCTGTGGAGGAAAAGGCCACAACCTGCAGCCCAAGCACATGTAGAAATGAGGACCTGGCCCTCCTCTGCAGCCAGGCTAGCCTGCATGGTCCTGGAGGCTTCCAGTCCTGGCCCCCTTGAGGGCCCAGAGGGTGGGCAGCAACCCCCCACCACTCAGCTGGAGGCTCTGGATGCCTACTCAGAATGTTCTGCAGGCTCCATTGGCTTTGCAGTGCTCAGTGGGGCAGATGCCCCAGGCCTCACTATGCTTGGCTCGGGCATGGAAGCAGATGCGAGCCAGTGTTTTGAGGAAACGCTTGGCCTGGTGCACGGCAGCCCTGTACTCCAGGGATGCCACCTGTCCCCAGACTCAGGTTCTTTCTGGGCAGTCTCCACAGCAGTGCTGACCTCATCACCAAGCAGCTGGGATCCAAAGCACCGGGCTGCTACCTGTCATCCTCTCTGTCTCCTCGGGAAGCAAAATCTGTGCAGGCTGCCCCTTTCCAGGCTCCCCCCCACATGCTGCATCCCCAGACATCAGGTCCACACAGACCTGTGTCAGCCTCTCAAAAGGAAGAATCCAACAGAGAAAGGAGCCAGGAACAGCCCAGGTGAGAAGGACCCTCCCCTGCCTGGGGAGCACCAACAGGAACCCAAAGGGTCCCTGGACAGTGCCTGTCTGCCCAGCTTGCCATCTCAGGGCTGGACCAGCTACCTCCCAAATCTCCTCAGATGTCCAACTGCAGATTTGAAACCCAGGTCATGAAAACAACTTAGTAAGTCACAACTAGCAGTTCCTTGGAAGGAAAAGATGGGACAGGATAGGATAAGACAGAGCAGAACAAAATAGTCTAGGACAGAAAAATGTCAGAGTGATATGAACAATTTTCTTTTCAGGTCTTTTGCTCACTTTGTAATGGGGTAGTTTGTCTTGTAATTGCTGAGTTGTATGATCTCTTTGCATATCGTGGATATTAAACCCTTATTAGATATGTGATTGCTAAATATTTTCTACCACTGAGTCAGCTGCCTTTTCATCCTTCTGACAATGTCCTTTGAGGTGCAAAAGTGTTTAATTTTGAGGAGGTCCCATTTGTCTATGTTTTCTTTTGTGGCTCGTGCTTTGGGTGTAAAGTTTAAGAAACTACCACCTACCACAAAATTTTGAAGTTGTTTTCCTACAGTTTCTTCTAGATTTTTATGGTTGTCACTTTTATGTTTAGGTCCTTGATACATTTTGAGTTAATTTTTGTATAAGGTGTGAGATAGGGATCCCCTTTATTTCCTTTGGATAAGACTATTCAGTTCTTCCAGTACCATTTGTTGAATAAATTGTTCTGGCCCATTTGGAAGGATTGACTGCCTTGTCAAAAATCACTTGACTGTAGATGTGAGAGTGTATTTCTGAGGTCTACATTGTTTTTTTTTTTTTTTTTTTTTGGTCAATGTGTCTGTCTTTATGCCAGGACCATGTTGTGTTACTGCTGTAGCTAAGTAATGTGCTTTAAAGCCCAGAAGTGAGAGTCCTCCAACTTTGTTCTTTTAAAAGCTCTTTCAGGTATTCAGGGACCCTTAACCTTTCAAATAAATTTGATAATTGTTTTTTTTTCCATTTCTGAAAAAAAGGCTTTTGGGATTTTTATTGGGATTGCATTGAATCTGTAAATCAGTTTGGGTAAAATTGACAACTTAATGATATTTATCTTCCAGTTGATGAACATGGAATATCCTTCCATTTATTTGTCTTCTTCAGTTTCTTTTGGCAATGTTTTATAGTTTTCTGAATACAGTCCCTTTATGTCCTCAGTTAAGGTTATACCTAAATAATTGAATCTTTTAGTGGCTATTACAAATGGAATTTTTAAAATTTCCTCCTCAGATTGCAAATCAGTAGTGTACAGAAATGCTATTGATTTTTGCAATTTATTCTTGTATCCTGCCATTTTGCTGAACTTAGCTCTTAGTTTTAGTAGCTTTGTTGTGGATTTTTCAGGAGATTCTAAATATGGGATCATATCATTAGCTAATAGTGAAAGTTTTAGATCATTCTTTTCTGTTTGGGTGCCTTTTATTGCTTTATCTAGTCTAATTGGTCTACCTAGAACGACTAGCACAAAGTTGAATAACAATGGTGACAGTGGGCATCTTTGTCTTTTTCCTGATCTCGGCGGGAAAGCTTTCAGTTTTTCACCATTCAGTACAGTGCTAGCTGTAGATTTTTCATATATGCACTTTACCAAATTTAGAAATCTTCCTTTTATTACTATTTTTGTAGTGTTTTTTATCAAGAAAGAGTCCTGTATTTGTCATATGTGTTTTCTGCATCAATCAAGAGGATCATGTGATTTTTCTTCTTCAATTTATCAATGTGGTTTATTACACTAATTGATTTTCTCATGTCAAATCATCCTTGCTTATCTGGGATAAAACTCACTT
>JAQZBX010067942.1:0-10496 GCA_029593785.1 Cabassous unicinctus
AAATATATAAAAAATTCCTACAACTCAACCACAAAGAGACAACCCAATTAAAAAATGGGCTACAAATTTGAAAAGATATTTTTCCAAAGAAGATATACAGATGGCCAAGAAGCACAAGAAAATATGCTCAATATTAGTCATTAAAGAAATGCAAATTAAAACTTTGAGATATCATTTCATACCCACTAGGTAACTATTATTCTTTAAAAAAACTGAAAATAACAAGTGTTGGCAAGCTGCAGAGAAATAGGAACCCTCATAGATTGTTGGTAGAAATGTAAAACGTTGCAGTTTTGTGGTTCCTTAGACAATTAAACATAAAGTCACTATATGACCTGGCAATTCCACTCCGAGATATATATACAAAGGAATCGAAAGCAGGTACTCAGACAGACATCTGTACACTAGTGTTCACTGCAGCATTATTCACAATAGCTAAAAGGTGGAAGCAACCCAAGTGTCCATTAACAGATGAATGGATAAACAAAATGTTGTGTATCCATACAATGGAATATTACTCAGCCATAAAAAGAAATGAAGTGCTGTTACACGCTACAGCATGGATGAACCTTGAAGACATCCTGTTGAGTGAAATAAGCCAGACACAAAAGGAAAAATACTGTATGATTTTGCTTATAGGAAATACTTAGAACAAGAAAATTCATTGAAACAGAAAGCAGAATAGTGGTTCCCAAGGGTAGGGGGAGGGAGGAATGAGGAGTTATTGCCAGCTGAGTATGAATTTTGGTTGCAGATGATGAAAATAGTCTGGAACTAAATAGTGGTTAAGGTGACAGTATGGTAAATGTGCTTAATGTCAAAGAACTGTTCACTTAAAATGGTTAACATGATTTTTATAGTATATGTATTTTGCCACAATTAAAAAAATGTATTTTAAAAAGTAACCATATACCCCCAAAAACTGAGAACCACTGGTCCAGAAAAAATGGTGCTTATTATTGTTAGAGGATAAGAGAATCTTTTATCAAGTAATGCTATACAGGACCAACCTTCCTCCAAGACTTAATGTTCGATGAGCCAAATAATTCTTATATTTAATTTTTTAAGACAACACTAAAAAACATTTGCTTTTAGAATGATTTTTAAGAGAGTGGGTCAAAGATAATTTTAAATCCTGTTGGAAAGGCTCATCATAATGTTCTAAAGTCTAAGTATCTTTAAAAAACCATTTGTGTTATAAATTATTTATAATCATGATTTAATATATAATCTAAATATAGATAAAATCCAAACTTCTTGTCCATAATCCATCTTTGCATCTTACTTTCTCCTTACCCCCCAATATAACCCTCAGATAGAGCAAGGTATCTCTCCAATATTCCTCTTAAATAAACCATGTACATAACTACTTCTGGACAGTAACTGTTCTGTCCACCTAGAATGCCGTCCTCTTCCAACCAGCCCAATTCTCTCTCCTTCAAGATTCAGGCAGAGGGGGATGGATGTGGCTCAAATGGTTGGGTGTCCATCTCCCATGGGGAGGGACCTGGGTTTGATCCCCAGTTAAAAAAAAAAAAAAAAAAAAAGATTCAAGCAGAGCTCTTTTGGTAAACCTTTCCCAACCATCACAGCCCACAGCTCTCTCTTCTCTAAATTGCCAATTAACAATCTGTACATCTCATCATTTGATAGTGATCACATGCTACTTTATATTATAGATTACCTATTTACATAGGTATGTCTGACCCACCAACTAAACTATAAGCTGCCTCAAGGATCCTGTATTAGTAACTCTCCAGCCCAATGCCCAGAATAGTGCTCTGCAGAGGTTTTCAAATATTTAGCCAGTGTAATAGACACTAGGAAAAATGATACCTTTAGTCTTTCTCTTCCTGTATTTGGTTTGAGGAGCTTCCCCAGGAGCCAGTTTTCCTGTAATTTCCTTTTTTTACTTCCTGTCTCTGGACAAAGAATGGAGTTACAAACTTGAATAACAGTTTTATACTGAAACAAGGGCACATTCATTAAGCTCTCCAAATTCTGAAACGGCCCAAACTTTTCTCTGTGCTCTACAATATTGACAGACTTTTTTCCACGTAGCAATTTGAAAGCTTCAAGTTCTTTATCAGATGCTGTATTCAACACATGCAAGATGGAAGCCTGCTGTTCTGTAGAGAAGAGTTTCTCAAGTGCATTTCCACACTCCTTTGTATTTTCATCACAAAAAGTAACATTGGGAATAACTTTCTTAGGTGCAGCAGATTTTTCCCGACAGCAGGAATTTTGTAGTGTCCGGAAGACCAATGACCTCAGTGGAACTGGAACGCATCTCCATCTCCCTAAAAGGAAAATTTAGCAAAACACAAATTTTTGGATGCCTTACTTCCTTTTAGTATTTGTTGCAGGCTTGACCAGCTCCTTTGCAAATTCATACAGACTTTCCCATAGCTTAAGAACTAATTTAATATGATACCATATTAAATTTCTCTGGAGAATCATCTTTAAAATAGGTTTAGTTTTTAAATTAAACTATATTTTTAAAATAGGGTTTTTTGTTTGTTTAGTCACTAGAGGTGTCTTGATTCTTATAGATTAGACCTAAGTTTTACTGTCTAAAAAGTTTATTTTATGCCCATCAAGAAATAGTTAAAAATGATTTCAGGGGAGCAGATGTAGCTCAGTGGTTGAGCGCCTGCTTCTCACGTACGAGGTCCTGGAGTCACTCCCCGGTAACTCAAAAAAAAAAAAGATTTGAATTTCTTAATGTTGTTGAAAATATTTTTAACTTTAGAGATCTTTTTGTAATTAATATCTCTTGTTAAGAATGTATACCTTCAATGCCATTTTCATACTTTCTTATCTGGTGGAACCAAATAAAATTAAACTTTATACATTTATAAGCAATGTTTGGCTGATTGGTAGACTTAAGGGCGGTTTTAAATTCATCTGTATACTTCTCAAAATTTCTACCATGAATATGTTTTTGCAAGCAGAAGAACCACACAAGTAATAACTTTACAAAACCAAGGGAAAATCACTGATACCGCAACCACAGGAGAGTAATGCAACCAGAGTAAACAAGAGGCTGTTAGAATCTGAAGTCACCGCCCGCCGCCCAGTCCGGAAAGGAGCCGTTTGCGGACTCTTTGCCCAGCGAAACACAAATGCTCCGAAGCTCAACACGGTTCAGCAGGGCCTCCAAGAGGGCGACGTGAGGATTGGGCCCTGAGCGGAGAAATACTCCAGGGGCTCAGGGCAGAAGGAAAATTAACGCAGTAATCAGGCAACCCTACCTCCCTCCACGAGGAGACTAGGGACAATCATCTTCCAAATTCAGTCAGTCGTCCCCATTCGCCGACTTCCGGTTCCTGCGTGCTTGCCCAAAAGTGCCCGGCCTGGACTCGGAGGAAAGGTTCCGGCCGAAGCAGTGTTGTGGATCCTACCCGAGGTTCGCCCGGCAGAGCAGTCCTAGTTTGCCGGCTCCCGGACGGACGCCAGTGGAGCCCCTGAGCCCAGATCCCGAACCCCTGGGTGGCCCGCGGGCTCCTTCCACAGCGTGGGGGAAACGTTCTTGTCCCGATCGACCCCTGACAGCAGTTCGACGAGAGGGTTTGGGTGCTGCTGGCCCGAGTCTCCGGGAAGGAAAAGACTAGGCCAGTTTTTTTATTCTGTAGTTCAGGAGGTCCTCCGATTCTCTGAGTGTATTCAAGCACCCAACTTGATGCGCTCCTCTTGGGGTCCGGGCTTGGGAGTAAGGAGAGAAGTCTGGGGAGGGAGCGTAGAAAGTACACAAATAGCCATATCTCTGGATAGAATGGAATAACCGGGAGTGATGCGAGGTGTTTCGGGAGCTCAGCAGGGAAACCGCGTGCAGGTAGGGGATCAGGGAAGGGTAGGGTAGGAGGAGGTGGCATTGGTGCTAGGCTTGGAATGTAGGAGCAGTATTCCATTTGGAAGGGGTGGAGGAAGATAAGACTGAAGCCAGGTTTGGGTTGGACCTTGAATGCAGGGGGGAGCCATTGTATAGTTTGACCAGGTAGCCAGAAGCCACCAAGACTTTAGATTTTTGGAGATGCCGTTTCTAGAAAATTAGCCATATAGCAGTGTGAGGCTGGATTGGAGGTGAAAAACCTGGAAGCAAGGAGAGGATTCGGGGCCTTTCCAAGGGCGAGACAATGGTAAGAAATTGAACCTGGAAGATATAAAGAGAGTAAAAACAATTCTTTCTGGAAGATGGGAAACTAGTTGGTTTTGTGAGGAATTGGGTTAGTTGCGAGAGAAGGCTTCTGAAGGGAAAGATGTAGAGCTTGTGTTTTTATGGGGCGGCAATGGATTGATTGTATGGAGGCAATGAATGGTGCATGTGGGGAATGGTAACTAGAAATTCTAGGAATCTTGGCAGTTTCTGGGGAATTTAAGAATTTAACAAGAAATAAAGTCAACTTTTTGCACAGAACCTTACAAAGCAGAAGGAAATAATTTCCTTTAAAAGCCAGGCCTTATTCAACTTAATGAGGCCATCAGAGTCCTTGGTAATGTTCTCAGAGGTATTGTATTGCTAACTGCAAGACCTTGGGCAGTTTCTCATTCTCAGCTTAATCCATAAAATGGGTCTAATGGTACCTGCCTCACATTGCTGCTGGGAGGATTAACAAGACACTGGAGGCAGAGCCCTGCACATAAAAAGGGTACAGTAAATGTTAGTTTCTGCATTGTTTCACTGCTTCTTGGGAGCTAATTATAAAATGACCTTCAGGGGAAACACCCTCATTTCTCAGAACATTCATTCAGAACTATACTTTGAGGAGAAGCTGGATGTGGTAGGGAAAGAGACAATCACTCTGCATGATTTACTATAAATCAGAATCAGTGCGTTCAAAATGAAAGTCATCGTCTTCCTCCAGAAACCAGCTCCTTCTGATTTCCCTGTTTTTATTGCCCAGATAGAGCAGTCCCTGGCTTCTCCCACTCTATCACTGTGACTAGGTTGCCATCTAATTTCCAGGTTTTTTAAGTTTTTTTGACCGGGACCCAGGACGTATATTTGTATGTGCAAAACAAAAGTGCCATAAAACAATACTATTGTTTTTACATGTGTCTTAATCAGCCAAAGGGGTGCTGATGCAAAGTATCAGAAATCTGTTGGCTTTGAAGCAGGCTTCATATAGGGAATCAGTAGATGGATCTGGAACCTGGCGTGGACACTGATACCCCCAAGATGGCTGCTGGAAGACCCTCGCGAGATTTCCGCCACCCAGAATGAGATTCCCAGAGATTCCCAGGAGAAGCTCTGGATAGTCTCCAGGGATATTATCATTGCCCCCCCTGGGGGATTGATGGGTGGGATAATCAGTCAAAACAGCAAACACCTGGGACTCCTCCCATGCCATTAGCAAAGGGGTGGAATAATTAATGTTTTAAAAGCAGGCGCAAAGGTCAACTCTCCCCTGCTCTCCCTCTCTCTTCTTAGCCCTCATATCTTCTATTCCCTGCTCTCGCTGTGTCCCCCCTGCACGGATCAACATGCAAGTAAAACCTGGGCATTTATAATCTATAATGGGAAATGGTAGTCTATAAACCAACTCACTTTATCACTCTTCAGCCCCTTACCCTCTACTGGGGACCTGTGATCTGTTATTTTCTCCCATTTCTCTTCCCTCCCTACCTTAATAAATTACTGGCCTAACTAACCAGATGTGCTCTGAAATTCATTTCAGCAGCATAAGTCCAGAACCTAGATTAAATCCGGTAACAGCTTTATAAAGGGTATTTATTTGGGATAAAAGCTTACAGTTACAAGGCCGTAAAGAGTCCAACTCAAGGTATCATAAGAAGTACTTTCTCGCCAAAGTCTGTTGCCATGTGTTGAAGCAAGATGTGGGCAATCTCTTCCTGGTCTCTCAGGCCTTCTTCCTCTTAAGTCTCCGTGGGCCCAGTTTCTTCCGATCTGAGCTATAGGCTGGCATAAGGCTTGTCTCTCTTCCTGGGGCTTTAGCTGTTTGAATCTTCTTTCCGTCACATGGCAGGACCGAAATGACCAAGTTCTCTTCTCTTCTGTATGTCTTCTTGAGTGAGTGTCTGTTTATATCAGCCCATCAAGGGGACCGGGACTCAACCCTGAGTCATGCCCTACTGACGTGGTCGAATCAAAGGCCCTAAATTGATTTAATCAAGTAAACTTAAAACCTTTGAATTTAATACAGTTAAAGGATATCACACCCAGAGGAACAGACCAGTTTATAAACATAATGCTTATCTTTTTTGGGGTTCATAAATAATCTCAAACTGCCACAACATATGATGTGCCCTTATGTTTTCTATTCTTTATTATTGTTATTAGTAATGCTGGTCTGTTTTTAAACCTACAGGACATCAAATGGAGATGTCTATCCACACATCTAGTGGGACATGTGTGTCTAAAGGTCAGGGGAGGGGACTACTATAGATCGGCGGCCATCAGGTTAGAGAGACGGCAGTTTACCCCATGAGAATGGATGGCACTAGCCAAGATGAGGGGTGGTATGAGAAAAGCACAGTGAGTCAAGGAGAGAACTGGAGAGTGGCAGCATTTGGGGTGGGCCGAAGATTCAGGATGCAAAAAGATAGACAAGGTTCAGAGAGAGTTAAAAGGAAACAGGACAAAGTAAAGTTAAAGAAACTAAGGACATAAAAGATTTTGAAGAGGAAAGAGATATAACAAAAAAAGCTCGGTTGATCTGAACTACTAAATTGATACAGATTTTATGACTCACTATAGAGTGGCCATTTGCAGTTAAAAAATAATACTCTCTGTCAGCTTTACTTAATCAGAGCTTCATTGTCTCTTACCTGGACCCTTGCAATAACCCTTCTCTACACTTACCTGGTTTCCCAGCCTCTATCCTTCACACAAATTCTAGTCCCAGTGCTGACTAAATCACCAACCCCTCTTAGTGCTATGGCTTCAGGTTTAGCCTCCAGCTCTCTCTCCAGCTCACCACCACCAGACACCCCAGAGTGGCTCTCAGTGGTCACAATACTGCCTTTCTTCCATCTTGATAGATCTCTGGTTGTAGGCAGAGGCAGTGTCCTCAGGGAAGGTGGATCAGTTGTAGTGGTCCCATTTCCCTTTGCTAACAATTGAAATAAGAGTGGGTGTGATTCTGTTTGGGACATGTCAAGGAAAGAATTTATATCCTGATAAGAAGTGAGAGAGAGATGTGGGAGGAGAAACCAATTCTGCTTGTGCTTCTGTCCCTGGGAGGATGAGCTGAGAGAACTAGGTATCTCTCAGTTGGGTAAGACAAAGCTGACACAGGGATGAGGATAAAGTGATGATATTGTCCATCTGCTGGACCAACCCTGAGTCCACTCACCTTCAACCTTATGGTTTAGTGAGCAAATAACTGTCAGAGTACAGTTATTTACTTGGAGCTAATAACTTCCTAATTAATATACCCATTCAGGAGATGAACCAGGTGACTTGAACTTCCCCACATGTGTTCCATGCTGTCTCATCTCTGTGCCTTTGCACCTGCCAGTCTGTTTCACTGGAATGTTCTCTCTCCAAGCTGTCTGAATTCTGCTCACATTTTAAGGACTGACAGGGGTGTCTCCTGCTTCTAGAAGTCTTCCTGTCTCCCAAGCCAGAAGGAACTTTCCCTCTTGCAAGCACTCATAATATTTACTTGTATCATCTCCCTCATAATATATACTTTCTTGTTTTGCTTTTTTTTTTTTTAAAGATCTATTTACTTTTATCCATTTTTACCCAGCCCCCCATTTTTGCTGTTTTTGTGTCCATTCACTGGGCAATTCTCTGTGTCTGTTTCCTGCCCTCTTTCTTCTCATCCTTCTCCTCCTGTCTTCACTGGGATTTGATCCTTGGAAACTCTGATGTGGAAGAGAGGCATCCTACCCCCTGCGCCACCTTAGTTTCTAGTTTTTCAGCGCGTCTTGTCTTGGCTCTCCCTTGTCACTCTCCCATTACATCATCATCTTGCTCTGTGGCTTGGTGGGGCCTGACGGCACACCCACGCATGGGGGCATGGCAGCACACCTGCGCACGGGGCCTAACCACGCGCCCACGTGTCTTCTATATCCCTCTTTTTTTAAATTTTTACTGGGAGGTCCCGGGGATCGAACCCAGGTCCTTCCATATGGGAGACGGACGCCCAACCATTTGAGCCACAGCCACCCCCGTTTTGCTTTTGATTACCATGTTTTTCCCCCTTTATTTGACTCTATCAATTTTTTCCAAGGTGATCTGGAAGCTGCCAACTAAATCCATTCCTGTGTATTTAACACCACTGAATCACGTACTTGAAAGTGGCTAAAAAGATTAATTTAGGTTGTGTATATGTTACCAGAATAGAACTGTACAACACAAAGAGTGAACCCTAATGGAAACTATGGACTTCAGTTAATAATATAATTATAGGGAAGTGGGCGTGGCTCAAGTGGTTGGGCTCCCGTTTACCATATGGGAGGCCCCGGGTTCAATTCCTGGGGCCTCCTGGTGAAGGCAAGCTGGCCCGCGCCGCACGGTGAGCTGACAGCCTGCGCAGCACGGTGAGGTGGCGCAGCAAAATGACACAACAAAGGGAGACAAGCAGACAGAAAAATGCACAGCAAATGGACACAGCGAGCAGAAGCAGCAAGGGGGGGGGATAAATAAATAAAAATAACTCTTTTAAAAATAATAATAATTATAATAATGATGTTCCAACAGCTATAACAAAGGAACCACACTAATGCAAAATGTTAATAATAGGGAAATTGGGGAAGAGGGATGATTATATGGGAATTTTGTACTTTCTGCATAATTTTTCTGTAAACCTACAACTACTCAAATAAAATTTTTAAAATATGAAAACAAACAAAAAAAATGAAAAATAAAACCCAAAATGGACACTCAAAAAAAAAAAACACAAAACCTATTCCTGGAGTTATAGTATCTCCCCTGGAGACAGATAAGCTCAATGGATGAGTGCAAACTCTGGAATCAGTCAATCCTGTTTTTCAACCCTGTGTTCCAATCTGATCTTACTAACAGTGTGATTGACTGAGGCACATTATGTCACCTCTCCAAGCCTCTCAGGCCCCTCTGGAGTGGAGGAAGGATATAGGCCATAATTGTATCCTTTGCAATACCCAGCACATTGCCTGGCATGTGAAGATTCATAATTGTTTATTTGAAAAAATATGAATGATCACATCTAATAACTCCAAAAAGTTAATTTCATTTGGGAAAAACATTAAAATTAATTCTCCATAAATTCATGACCTTGGAATAGGAAAACATTTCTTAAACAGGACATAAAGAGCCCTAACCATAAAGGAAGAAATAAATAAATTGGACCTCATTAAAATTAAGAATGTCTGTTTATTGAAAGACACCACTGAGAGAGTGAAAAGGCAAGGTGTAAAGTGAAAGAAGATATTTGCAATACATATAAGTATAAAAGCTCTTGTATCCAAAATACATTAAAAAAAAACAAAACAAAAAAAAAACCTCCCACAAATCAACCAGAAAAAGACAGGCAACCCAATTGATATATGGTTAAAAGACTTGAATAAGCACTTCACAGAAAGAGGATATTCAAGTGGCCAATGAATGTATAGATGCTCACCATATTAGTTATCAGGGAAATGCAAATTGAAACCACATTGTGGGGAAGCAGATGTGGCTCAAGTGATTGGGCTCCCATCTACCATATGGGGGTTCCCAGTTTCGGTTCCTGGGGCCTCCTGGTGAAAGCGAGCTGGCCCGCACAGGGAGCTGGCCTGTGCAGAGAGCTGGCACAACAAGATGATGCAACTGAAAAAAGAGACACAGAGGAGAGACAGTGAGAGACACAACAAACCAGAGAGGGAAGCGGATGTGGCTCAAGTGGTTGGACTCCTGTCTACCATATGGGAGGCCCTGGGTTTGTTTCCTGGGGCCTCCTGGTGAGGGCAAGCTGGCCTGCGCCCGCGAAGAGCTGACGGCCCATGCCTGTGGAGAGCTGGCGCAGCAAGATGACACAACAAAGGGAGACAAGCAGACACAGAGGAAACATGCAGTGAATGGACACAGAGAGCAGACAGGGAGCACAAGCGGGGTGGGGGTAATAAGTAAATAAATAAATCTTTAAAAAAAAAAGACACATTGTGATACCATGGCACACCCATAAGAATAGCTAAAATGAAAAAGACAGGCACCAATAGATCAATAGATTGGAGTATTAGCAAGGATAGGAACCATTGGAGTTCTTATAGATGCTGACAAAAGGGTGAATTGGTAGAATCACTTTGGAAAACTGTTCCCCTGCCCCAAGATGGCTCCCTTGTCTGTTTACTCATTGATTTTGATCATTGATTGTGTTTTTTTCCTTTAGGAGGCACTGGAAACTGAACCTGGGACATCCCATGTGGGAGGTGGATGCTCAGCTGCTTGAGCCACATCTGCTTCCTGCTTTTTTGGCTCATTGTCTACTCATTTGCTTGTTGTCTTGCTCATTGATTTTTCTCATTATCTGCTCATTTTTTTTGCTCGTTGTCTGCTTGTTGTTTGC
>JAQZBX010067943.1:5572-15946 GCA_029593785.1 Cabassous unicinctus
TTAGGATTAGGGTTAACTTTAGGGTTAGGGTTATGGTTAGGGTTAGGGCTAGGTCTATGGCTTGGGCTAAGGTTAGGGTTAGGACTTGGGTTAGTGTTAGGGTTAGGTTTAGGGCTTGGGTTAGGGCTAGGTTTAGGCTTAGGTTTAGGGTTAGGGTTAAGGCTAGGCTTAGAGTTAGGGTTATGATTAGGGTTAGGGTTAGTGTTAGGCTTAGGTGTAGGGTTAGGATGAGGGTTAGGTTTAGGGTTAGGGTTAGGCCTAGGTTTAGGGTTAGGTTTAGGTTTAGGGCTGGTGTTAGGGCTAGGGAAAGGGATAGGGTAATTTTTAGGGTTAGGGATAGGGTTAATGTTAGAGTTAGGGATAGGTTTAGGTTAAGGTTTATGGTTAGGTTTAGAGTTAGGGTTAGGGTTAGGGTTAGGGTTAAGTTTAGGCCTAGGTTTAGGTTTAGTGTTAGCTTTAGGGTTAGGGTTAGGTTTAAGGTTGGTCTATGGTTAGGGTTAGGGTTAGGTTTAGGGTTGGGTTTAGGGTTAGGTGTAGGGTTAAGATGAGGGTTAGTGTTAGAGTTTGGGTAGGGCTAGGTTTAGGGTTAGGTATAGGGTTTGGGCTAGGGTTTCTGATAGGGCTAGTTATAGGGATAGGTTTAGGGTTAGGGTTATGGTTAGGCTTAACGTTAGGGTTAGGGTTATTGTTAGGGTTAGGGTTAGCACTAGGTATAGGGCTAGGTCTGCGTTTCGGGCTAGGGCTATATTTAGGATTTGGCTTAGGGTTAGGGCAAGGGCTAGTGCTAGGAATAGGTTTTTGGTTAAGGATAGGGTTAATGTCAGTGTTAGGTATAGCGTTAATGTAAGGTTTAGGTTTAGGTTTAGTGTTAGGGTTACAGTTAGGGCTAAGTTTAGGGTTAGTGTTAGGGATAGGGTTAGGGTTAGTGTTATGTATAGGGTTAGGGTTAGGGTTAGGTTTAGGGAAGGGTTATAGTTAGGGCTTAGGTTAGGGTTAGGTTTAGGGTTACGGTTAGTTTAGGGTTAAGGTTTGGGTTATGTTTAATGTTAGGGCTAGTGTTAGCGCTAGGACTAGTGCTATGGCTTGGCTATGTTTCAGGTTAGGGTTATAGTTTGAATTAGGTTTAGGGTAAGTTTTAGAGTTAGGGCTCAGGTTAGGGTTACGGTTAGGGCTAGGGTTAGGGTTAGGGTTGGGGCTGGGTTTCAGATTATGTTTTGGGTTAGGGTTAGGGCTAGGTTTAGGGTTAGGGTTATAGTTACTGCTTGGGTTAGGGTTAGGTTTAGGGCTAGGGTTAGGGTTAGTGTTAGGTTTAAGTTTAGGGCTAGAGGTAAGTCTAGGATTAGGTTTACGGCTTGGCCAGGATTAAGGATAGGCTTAGGGTTATGGTTGGTTACAGTTACTATTAGAGTTAGGGCTGGGTTAGGGCTAGGGTTAGGGTTAGGGTTAGGGTTAGGGTTAGGGCTAGGGCTAGGATTAGGGTAAGGTTTATGGTTTGGGTTATGGTTAGGATTCTGATTAAATTTAGGGTTAAGGCTAGTGTTAAGGCAAGGGCCAGGCTAGGGCTAAGCCTAGGGTTAGGGTTAGACTTAGTGTTAGGGCTGCGGTTAAGGTTAAGGTTAGGACTGGATTTAGGGTTAGGTTTAGTGTTAGGGCTCAGAATAGGGATAGGGTTAGGGTTAGGGTAAGGTTTATGGTTAGGGTTAGGGTTAGGTCTAGGTTTAGGATTAGGTTTAGTGTTAGGGTAAGGGCAAGTTTTAGGGTTAAGGTTATGGTTAGGGTTAGGATTAGGGTTAGGGCTACATATAGGTCTAGGTCTACGGCTCGGTCTAGTGCGAGGGTTAGGATTTGGATTAGGGTTAGAGGTAGGTTTAGGGTTAGTGTAAGGTCTAGGTTTAGGGTTAAGATTAGGTTTATTGCTAGGGTTAGCGCTAGGGTTAGGGTGATGGTTTGGGCTATGGCCAAGTAAGGGCTAGGGACAGGTGTAGGTTTAGGATGAGGGTTAGGCTTAGGTTTAAGGATAGTTTTAGGGCTAAGGTTCGGGTTAGCTTTAGGGTTAGGTTTACGGTTAGGGTTAGGGTTGGGGTTAGGGTTAGGGTGAGGGTTAGGTTTAGGGTTAGGGCTAGGTTTCAGGTTAGGGTTAGGGTTAGTTTTAGGTATAGTGTTAAGTGTAGAGTCAGGGTCAGGGTTAGGTTTAGGGTGAGGGTTAGGATAAGGGTTAGGCTTAAGTGTAGGGTTAGGATGAGTGTTATTGTTAGGGTTAGCTTTAGAGTTAGGTTAATTTTAGGGCTAGTTTTAGGGCTAGGTCTAGGGTTAGGTCTAGTGCTAGGGTTAGGGTTAGGGTTAGCGTTAGGGCCAGGTGTAGGGTTAGGATAATGCTTAGGGTTAGTGCAAGTGTTAGAATTAGGTTTAGGATTAGGGCAAGGGTTAGGGTTAGTGTTACGGTTATTGTTATGGTTAGGGTTAGGTTTAGAGCTTGGTCTAGGGTTCAGGCTAGGGTTAGGGTTAGTGTTAGGGTTACGGTTAGGGTTAGGGCAAGGGTTAGAGTTATGTTTACAGTTAGGGCAAGGGTTAGGGTTAGTTTTAGGGTTAGAGTTAGGGTTATGGTTATGTTTAGGGCTAGGTTAAGGGCTAGGTCTACGGCTCAGGCTAGGACAACGGTTAGGGTTAGGGTTAGTGTTAGGGTTAGGGCTAGGGTTAGGATTAGGTTTAGGATTAGTTTTAGGTTTACGGTTATGTGTAGGTTTATGATGAGGGTTAGGGTTACGGTTAGGGCTAGGCTTAAGGTTAGGTTTATGATTAGGGCTAGGGTTAGTGTTAGTCATAGGTGTAGGGTTAGGATGAGGGTTAGGGTTAGGGTTAGTGTTAGGCCTAGGTTTAGGTTTAGGTTTAGGTTAAGTTTAAGGCTAGGGTTAGGGCTAGGTTTAGGTTTAGGGTTAGGGTTAGGCTTAGGGTTAAGGTTACGATTAGGTTTAGGGTTAGTGTTAGGCTTACGTGCAGGGTTAGGATGAGGGTTAGCCTTAAGGTTAGGGTTAGGCCTAGTTTTAGGGTTAGGTTTAGGTTTAGGGCTGGGGTTAGGGCTAAGGCAAAGGATAGGGATAGGTTTAGGTTTAGGGATAGGGTTAATGTTAGAGTTAGGGGTAGGTTTATTGTAAGGTTTATGGTTAGGTTTTGAGTTAGGGTTAGGTTTAAGGCAAGGTTTAGTGTGAGGTTTATGGTGAGGTTTAGGTTTAGGTTTAAGTTTATGTTTATGGTTAGGGTTAGGGTTAGGGCTACCTAAAGGGCAAGGTCTATGGCTTGGTCTAGGGCTAGGGTTCGGATTCGGCTTAGGGTTAGGTCTAGTTTTCCGAATAGTGTAAGGTCTAGGTTTAGGGTTAAGTTTATGTTAAGGGTTAGGGTTAGCTTAGGGTTAGGGTGAGGGTTTGGGCTATGGCCATGTTAGGGTTAGGGCTAAGTTTGGGGTTAGGGTTAGGGTTAGGGCTATGGTCAGGGTTAGGTTTAGGGTTAGGGTTAGGGCTGGAGTTAGGGTTAGGGTTAGGGTTAGGTTTATGGTTAGGGCTAAGTTTAGGGTTAGGTTTAGGGTTATGGTTAGGTTTAGGTGTAGGGTTAAGTGTAGGTTTAGGATGAGGGTTAGTGTTAGGGTGAGGGTTAGGATTAGGGTTAGGCTTAGGTGTAGGGTTAGTGCTAGGTTTAGGGTTAGGGTTGGCATTAGGGTTAGGTTTAAGTTTAGGGCTAAGTTTAGGTCTAGGTCTAGGGATAGGTCTAGGGCTAGGCTTAGGGTTAGGGTTAGAATTAGTGCTAGGTTTAGGTTTACGGTTATGGTTAGGGTTAGGTCAAGGGATAGAATTAGGTTTCGGTTCAGGGCAAGGATTAGAATTTGAGTTACGGTTATGGTTAGTGTTAGGGCAAGGTTTAGTGCTTGGTCTAGGGTTCAGGCTAGGGCTATGGTTAGTGTTACGATAACGGTTAGGGTTAGAGCAAATTTTAGAGTTAGGTTTAGAGTTGGGGCAAAGGTTAGTGTTAGTGTTATGGTTAGGGTTAAGCCTAGGTTTAGGGTTAGGTTTAGGTGTAGGGCTGGGGTTAGGACTAGGGCAAAGTATAGGGATAGGTTTAGGGTTAGGGATAGGGTTAATGTTAGAGTTAGGGATAGGGTTAGGGTAAGGTTTATGGTTAGGGTTAGGGTTAGAGTTAGGGTTAGGGTTAGGATTAAGGTTGGGCTGTGGTTAGGGCTAAGGTTAAGTTTACGGTTAGGTTTAGGGTTAGGTGTAGGGTGAAGATGAGGGTTAGGGTTAGGTTCAGGTTAGGGCTAGGTTTTGGGTTAGGTTTAGGGCTAGGGTTAGGGTTAGGGTTAGTGTTAGGGTTAGAGTTAGGTTTAGGTTTAGGTGTAGGGTTAGGAGGAGGTTTACAGTTAGGGTTAGTGTAGGGCTAGGTTTAGGGTTAGGTTTAGGATAAGGGATAGGTTTATTGATAGGGCAAGTGATAGGGATAGGTTTAGGGTTACAGATAGGGTTAATGTAATTGTTAGGGATACGGTTAGGGTAAAGTTAAGGGTTTGGGTTAGGGTACGGGTTAGGGTAAGGGCTAGGTTTAAGGTAAGGGTTAGGTTTAGGGTAAGGGTTAGGGTTAGTTTTAGATTTACGGCTGGCGTTTTGGCTAAGGCTAGGCTAAGTTTAGGGCAAGGGTTAGGTTTAGGGTAAGGGTTAGGGCTAGGGTTTGGATTAGTTTTAGGGTTTGGGTTAGGGCTAGGGATAGGGCTAGGGCTGTGGTTCAGGCTTGTGCTAGGTTGAGGATTTGGATTAGGGTTAGGGCTAGGGCTAGAGATAGGAATAGGTTTGGGGTTAGGGATAGGTTTAATGTTAGGGTTAGGGATAGGGTTAGTGTAAGGTTTAGATTTAGGGTTAGGGTTAGGGTTAAGTCTAAGGTTAGGTTTAGGGTTAGGGATAGGGTTAGTTTTAGGTTTAGGGCAACGGTTAGGGAAAGGGATAGGCTAGGAATAGGGCTAGGGTTACAGTTAGGGTTAGGATTATGGCTAGGGTTAGGGTTATGGTTTGGGCTTAAGTTAGGGTTAGGTTTAGGGCTGAGTTAGTGTTAGGGTTAAGATTAGGGTTAGGTTTAAGTTTAGGGCTAGAGTTATTGCTAGGACTAGGGCTACGGCTTGGCTAGTGTTAAGGATAGTGTTAGGGTTAATGTTACGGTTAGGGTTAGGTTTAGTGTTAAGTTTAGGGTTAGTGCTAGCTTTAGGGTTACGACTAGGGCTACGACTAGGGCTAGGGTTAGGGTGAAGGATAGGGTTATGGTTAGGGTTAGGGTTAGGCTTAGGCTTAGGTTTAGGTGTAGGGGTAGGATGAGTGTTAGTGTTAGGCTTAGGGTTAGTGCTACGTTTAGGGTAAGGGATAGGGTTAGGGTTAGGCTTAGGTGTAGGGTAAGGATGAGGGTTAGGGCTAGTTTTAGGGTTAGAGCTAGGGCTAGGTTTAGTGTTAGGTTTAGGGTTAAGTTTAGGTTTAGTGTTAGGGTTATGGTTAGGGCTTGGGTTAGTGTTAGATTTAGGGCTAGGGTTATGGTTAGGGTGACGGTTAGAGTTAGGTTTAAGGTTAGTGCTAGAGATAGTGCTAGGATTAGGTCTATGGCTCACTAGGGTTAAGGTTAGGGTTAGGGTTATGGTTAGGGTTATGGTTAGTTTTAGAGTTAGGTATAGGGTAAAGGTTAGTGTTAGTGCCAGTGTTAGGGTTAGGGTTAGGGCTGGAGTTTGGATTAGGTTTTGGGTTAGTGTTATGGCTAGTTGTAGGGTTAGGGATATAGTTAGTGCTTGGGTTAGGGTTAGGTTTAGGGCTAGGGTTAGGGTTCGTGTTAGGTTTAAGTTTAGGGCTAGAGGTAGGGCCAGGACTAGGGCTACGGCTTGGCTAGGGTTAAGGATATGGTTAGGTTTACAGTTATGTTAGGTTAGTTTTAGATTTAAGGCTAAGTTTAGGGCTAGGGTTAAGGTTTGGTTTAGGGCTAGGGTTAGGGTTAGGATTAGGGTTAGGGCTAGTGTTAGGGTTAGGTTTATGGTTAGGGTTAGGTTTAGGGTTAGGGTTCCAGTTAGTTTTAGCATTAGGGCTAGTGTTAGGGTTGGGCTAGGCTAGGGCTAGGGCTAGGGTTAGGGTTAGTGTTTGTGTTAGGGCTGCGGTTAGGGTTAGGTTTAGGGCTGGTGTTAGGGTTAGGTTTATTGTTAGGGCTCAGGTCAGGGTTAGGGTTAGGGTTATGATAAGGTTTAGGGTTTGGTTTAGGATTAGGGCTAGGTTTAGGGTAAGGTTTAGTGTAAGGGTTAGGGTTAGGAATAGGGTGAGTGCTATGGTTAGGGTTAAGTTTATGGGTAGGTTTAGGGTTAGGGTTAGTGCCACATATAGGGCTAGGTCTACGGCTCGGTGTAGGTATAGGGTTAGGATTCGGCTTAGGGTTAAGGCTAGGTTTAGAATTATTGTAAGGTCTAGGTTTAGGGTTAAGGTTAGGTTGAGTGTTAGGGTTAGGGCTAGGGTTAAGTTGACGGTTTGGGCTACGGCCAAGTTTGGGGTTAGGGCTAGGTTTAGGGTTATGGTTAGGGCTAGGGCTAGGGTTAGGGTTAGGTTTAGGGTTACGGTTAGGGTAGGGATTAGGGTTAGGTTTAGGGTTAGTTTTACAGTTAGGGCTAGGTTTAGGGTTGGGTTTAGGGTTAGGTTTAGGTGCAGCATTTAATGTAGGGTTAGAATGAGTGTTAGTGTTAGGGTGAGGGTTAGGATTAGGGTTAGGCTTAGGTTTAGGGTTAGGGATAGTGTTAGTGTTAGGGTTAATATTAGGGTTATGTTTAGGGTTAAGGCTAGGGTTAGGGCTAGGTCTAGGGCCAGGTCTAGAGTTTGGGTTTGGGTTAGGATTACAGTTAGGGCCAGGTTTAAGGTTAGGTTTCTGTTTAGTGTTATTGCAAGGTTTAGAGTTAGGTTTAGAGTTAGTGCAAAGGTTAGGGTTAGGGTTACCGTTAGGGTTAGAGTTAGGGTTAGTGCTAGGTTTACGGTGAGGTGTACGCCTCGGCCTAGTGCTAGGGTTAGGCTTATGGTTAGTGTTAGTGTTATGGCTAGGGTTAGGGTTAGGTTTAGGTTTAGGGTTAGGTTTTTGGTTATGTGTAGGTTTATGATGAGAATAGTGTTAGGGTTAGGGCTAGGCTTAGTGTTCGGGTTATGATTAGGGTTAGGCTTAGTGTTAGACTTAGGTGTTGTGTTATGATGAGGGTTAGGATTAGGTTTAGGCCTAGGTTTAGTGTTAGGTTTAGCTTTAGGGATAGGTTTAGGGCTAGGGCAAGGGATAGGGATAGGTTTAGGGTTAGGAATAGGGTTAATGTTAGAGTTAGGGATAGGGATAGTGTAAGGTTTATGGTAATGGTTAGGGTTAGGTTTAGTTTTAGCGTTAGTGTTGGGGTTAGGTTTAAGTTTGGGCTATGGTTAGGGCTAAGGTTAGGGTTAGTGTTAGGTTTAGGGTTAAGTGTAGGGTTAAGATGAGGGTTTGGGTTAGGGTTAGGGCAGTGCCAAGTTTAGGGTTAGGTTTAGGGTTAGCGATAGGGTTTCTGATTGGGCTAGGTATAGAGATAGGTTTAGGGTTAGGGATAGGGTTATTGTTGGGGTTAGGGATAGATTTAGGGGAAAGTTTAGGTTTCGGGTTAGTGCAAGGGTTAGGATTAGGTTTAGGGTTAGGGCTTGGGTTAGGGCTAGGGTTAGGATTAGGGTTAGGGCTGTGTATAGGGCTAGGGCTGGTGCTCGGGCTAGGGCTAGGTTTAGGGTGTGGCTAAGGATTAGGGCTAATGTTAGTGTTATGGTAAGGGCTAGGTTTAGGCTTAGGGTTAGTTTTAGGGTTACAGTTATGGCTAGAGTTATGGTGAGGGTTTGGGCTACGGCCAGGTTTAGGGCTAGGGTTAGGTGTAGATTTAGGATGAGGGTTATGGCTAGCATTAGAGTTAGGGTTAGGGCTGTAGTTAGTGTTAGGTTTAGGGTTAGGTTTACAGTTAGGGCTAGGTTTAGGGTTAGGTTTAGGGTTATGGTTAGGTTTATGTGTAGGTTTAAGTGTAGGGTTAGAATGAGGGTTACGGTTAGGGCTAGGTTTAGTGCTAGGTCTAGGGTTCAGGCTAGGCCTAGTGTTTCTGTTAGGGTTATGATTAGGGTTACGGTTAGGGTTAGGGTTAGGTTTAGAGTTAGGGCAAGGGTTAAGCTTAGGGTTAGGGTTACAGTTAGTGTTATGGTTAGGGTTAGGGCGAGGTTTAGAGCTAGGTCTATGGCTCAGGCTACGGCTAGGGTTAGGGTGAGTGTTAGTGTTAGTGTTAAGGCTAGTGTTAGGGTTAGGGTTGTGTTTAGGGTTAGTTTTATTGTTATGTGTAGGTTTATGATGAGGATTAGGGTTAGGGTTAGGGTTAGGGCTAGGCTTTGGTTTAGGGTTATGATTAGATTTAGGGTTATTGTTAGGCTTCGGTGTAGGTTTAGGATGAGGGTTTGGCTTAGTTTTAGGGTTAGGACTAGGTTTAGGGCTAGGGTAAGGGATAGGGATAGGTTTAGGGTTGGGGATAGGGTTAATGTTAGAGTTAGGGATAGGGTTAATGTAAGATTTATGGTTAGGGTTAGGGTTAGGGTTAGGTTTAGGGTTAGGGTTAAGGTTAGTGCTAGGGTTAGGTTTAGTGTTAGGTTTTTGGTTAGGGTTAGGTTTAAATTTGTGCTATGATTATGGCTAGGGTTGGGTTTAGGTTTATGTTTAGGGTTAGGTTTAGGGTTAAGTTGAGGGTTAGGGTTCGAGTTAGGGTAGGGCTAAGTTTAGGGTTAGGTTTACGGTTAAGGCTAGGGTTTCTGATATGGCTAGGTATAGAGACAGTTTTAGGGTTAAGGATAGGGTTAATGTTAGGGTTAGGCATACGGTTAGGGGAAAGTTTAGGGTTAGGAATAGGGCAAGGGTTAGGGTTAGGGTTAGGGTTAGGGCTTGCATTAGGGTTATGGTTAGGCTTAAGGTTAGGATTAGTTTTAGGGCTGGGTATTGGGATAGGGCTAGGGCTTGGGCTTGGGCTGGGGTTAGGCTGTGGCTAACGGTTACTGCTAGGGTTAGTGTTAGGGTAAGGGCATGCTTTAGGGTGAGGGTTAGGCTTAGGATTATGATTATGGCTAGGGATAGTGTGAGGGTTTGCGCTACGGCCAGGGTTAGGGCTAGGGTTAGGTGTAGTGTTAGGATGAGGGTTAGGGTTAAGTTTAGGTTTACTGTTAGGGCTAGGTTTAGGGTTAGGGTTAGGGCTGGGGTTAGGATTAGATTTAGGGTTAAGGCTGAGTTAGGGTTAGATTATGGGTAGGGATAGGGTTAGTGTTACGGTTAGGGTGAGGTTTAGTGTTAAGGCTTGGGTTAGGGCTAGAACTAGGGCTACGGCTAAGGCTAGGGTCAGGGTTAGCGTTAGAGTTAGGGCTAGGTTTAGGGTTAGGGTTATGGCTAGGGTTAGGGTTAGTGTTATGGTTAGCGTTAGGTTTAGGTTTCAGTGTAGGGTTAGGAGGAGGCTTACCGTAAGGTTTACTGTAGGGCTGGGTATAGGGTTAGGTTTAGGATTAGGGCTAGGTTTAGGGTTAGGACAAGTAATAGGGATAGGTTTAAGGTTTTGGATAGTTTTAATGGTATGTTTAGGGATAGTTTTAGGGTTAGGGTTAGGGTTAGGGTTACTTTTAGGGTTAGGGCTTGGGTTAGGTTTACGGCTAGGGTTTGGGTTCGGGTTACAGTTTGGGCTAGGGTTAGGTTTAGGTTTAGGTTTAGGGTTAGTGTTAGAGTTAGGGTAAGGGTTAGTTTTAGGGTTAGGGCTAGGGTTAGGGCTAAGGCTAGGCCAGAGCTAGGGCTAGGGTTAGGGTTAGGGCTGGGGATAGGGTAAAATTTAAGGCTGGGTTTAGGGTTAGGGTGAGTGTTAGGGCTTGGACTCATACTAGGGTTAGGGTTAGGTTTAGGTGTTGGTTTAGGGCTAGTTTTAGGGTTATGGCTAGCATTAGTGTTAGGTTTAGGTTTAGGGCTACGTTTAGGGCCAGGTCTGGGCCTAGGTATAGGGCTAGGGTTAGGGTTAGGGTTTGGGATAGGGCTAGATTTATGGTTAGGTTTATGGCTAGTGTTAGGTCAAGCATTAGATTTAGGTTAAGAGTTAGGTCAAGGGTTAGGTTTAGTGTTACGGTTAGGGTTATGGTTAGGGTTAAGGCTAGGTTTATGGTGAGGTCTATGCCTTGGGCTAGTGCTAGGGTTAGTGTTAGGGTTAGTGTTACTGTTAGGGCTAGAGTAAAGGTTAGGTTTACATTTAGGTTTACGTTTATGGTTATGTGTATATTTATGATGAGGGTTAGGGTTAGGGTTACGGCTAGGCTTAGGGTTAGGGTT